>VZDJ01007753.1:22385772-22633322 GCA_008694505.1 Cyanoderma ruficeps | reverse complement strand
CTTATTTTTTTTTTTTTTTTGCGTGTGTGTACCATATACAAATTCTGATGTTATGTGGTAATTGCTGTCACCAACCATTTCCTTACACCTTTCAATAAAGAGGCCATCTGCTGTATCTGCTCAAGATCCTGAAGAAGCTGAGTGCAGCTGTCTGACTAGGGAATACCTGAACTCTCAACTGCCTTGTACTGCCTTCTTGGTCAACAACATTCAGTATTGTTGCTGATGTATGAGAAAGTGAAAATTGCTTATTCTCAAAGACTTTAATCAGAAGGCACATCTTGGTCTTCAGCTGTAATTTCTTGTCTAAAACAATGTCACTCATATGACACACAATAATTTCTGGATCAAATCTAACATTTCTTTTGAAATCTTTTAGGAAGGTATTCAACCTTGACATAAAAGCTACACGGCATCATGTGCATCACTGAGAATCCACCTCAGGAAATTATTCACTGTTATGGGAGATTTATTTTACATTCAACAGCTCTGTATCTGTTAATAGAATCCCGCGTAATCTTAGTTCTTTATAAAATTGTCACTATATTTTTTCTATACAAAAAATCAGTGACTTCAACCAGTTAAATCTATTAAAGAGCAGAGAAACATTTGTCTTTTAGTTCACATAAGTTAGTGGAAAAAAAGAAAGTAACTCTCTGCTAAATACTAGTATAATCTTTGAATTGTGTTCCTTCAAAATAGAATGTAGACTCCACACTCAAGGTAAGTTAGTGTCTCTGATGGTTTCAGGTTTACAGAGGAAAGGGATGCAAATATCTTGCGGAAAACAGCACAGATGACTCAGAGACATTAAGGAAAATAAAGATCACTTGTCCTAAGGATTTCTGGTTTTGTTTTAGACCGTCTATCTAGGAAATAAAATTACACTTAATAGATACAAGAAAACATGAGAAATATACAGGTTTTAATCCAAGGACTTTTTATGGGGTTTTTTGTTAAAATGTTTGAGAAAAAAGCCTGTGTCAAAGATTAGAACTTGGTTTCTGATGAAAAATACTGCACTTGATTCAAAACTTTAAAATAGCAATCAGCAGCAAAAAGGAAGCATTTAGGGTCCCAGTAAGAGTTTGGTAAATATTAGGTGCTAAACTAAGAGTAACCTAGACTTCATGTGGATTTGGTGTTACTGCATATAGGTTTATAAATATTTTGGTGATTGAATTATGTTTCTCTTAATTTTTACAAAAAATGCCCATGATCAATCTTAAAAAAAAAACAAAACCCAAAACAAACAAAACAAAAAACCCCAATAGAACCCACTTTTTTTTTCAGGTTATAGAACTTACAAAGTAAAGTCAGAAATATATTTGAAGACTTCGGCAATTTTAAAATAAGTTACTGATTTCCTTTCTCAGCCCTACAGTAAAAAGAGAGTCATAAAAAAAAAATTATGTGAAAATTTAATTCCTCTCTGAGAAGAAGAAGAAGTTCACTTCAGTGATTTATTAAACTTTTTACATTTACAAAGGCGCATTATAATTCTGGTTTCTTTTCTCTCCTTTGTCAGTCTATTTTAAAGCGTAGAACCAAAGATACGTTACTGTATTTTGGTGGGAATAATTTTCAGTAGCATAGAATATCTGCATCCAATGACACATAAGCAAACATAAGAATAAATGGAAAGTTATAGTGATTAAATTATTACTCTTAAAAGAAAATTCTTGATTTATGAAGCAGTTTCTTGGTTCAATATAGTCAAACAACTCTCTCTCTAATTTTCTTCCCAAGCTCTTTCATTTATTTGACTCTAAGTTTCTTGCTGTTTTTCTAGGCACAATATGACCTATTATCAATCAGGGTCAGAATTAACCACTGTGAAAAATCTAGTCTTATGTTCTATGAAAAACAATTGAGGAATTCCCTCTTCCAGACCATGACTGATCAGCAAGTTAAAACTTTTAAACAGAAATATAGCCTGTTCTTGGGCTTATGTCTTGGAGACAACATTACATCCTTAGATACTGTTTCAATGTTTTAATACATATATATTTAAGAAATAGGGCATTGCAAAAGAAACTTTTCTTTCTTTTTTTTTTCTATTTTAACAGAAAATTATAGTCCTGAGATATCCCAAAAGACAGGTTCTATCTCATAACCATTGGACTAGACAATACTTAGCTTTATGATATGCCAATATGAGACACGGCATCTTTCCAGATTCAAATGCAAATATTTATTGGACCCTTTGGCTTTTTTTTTCTTTCTCAGTTGCACATTTTATCAGTTTAACTATTTATATTTAAGAAATAACTTTCAGAGTTCATAAGGACTACATGAAGCCTGATTAGGGAGAAAAAGTTACATGTTTACATTTGCAAAGTTCACATATGAGTAGGGAAAAAATCAAAAAGGGATGACAAAGGTCTTTACAGCTCTCAGTGCTAACCCAGAAATTCCGTAATAGACTCACTTTGCTGAAAAGTGAGTTCATATTTGTAGTAAACATAGATAATACACCATTCATTGACCATTCCAAATTATCATTAACTTTCTAGAATTTTACTTGAGCCACTCCAGTCATTCCTATCTCAGTTAGGCACAAGTAAAACAATCAAACTTTGAGTCCTTTTAAGCTTTCCTAATCATTGAACTGTGCTTTCTAATCAGTGAGAGCTCTAGAAATATAATGATTAACTACTGATTCCTTTCTCTCACCATAGCTGTATCATTTTCTCTCACCACAGCTCTATCACATCAGTATAACATTTGCCTGCTAAGGCTGGACTGGAGGGATGTAATCAAAACTAGAGCATATGAAATGCTTCTACCAGTTTATTACTGCAGCTGACCTCTTTCCCCAAAAGTGAGGACCTTTGAGAGAGCATTTGGAAAGTATATTGTCAAATACAAGTAATATTTCAAGCAGAAAACCTCGACATTAAAAACTGTGAGACAGATGCCTGTGTTGATATCAGCAGATGCTAATGATACCCATTGCAACTGTTGATGTCTTCCCTACTGCAAAAGGAAAGGGGTTGTGGGTATCTCCAAAATGACTGAAGCCACTGTCTAAATAGGTACTGAAGAAAGGACAGTGAGAAAAACCATCTTCTGTATGTGGAGTGTTTTCTTCTTCAGCCAGTTTAATTAGTTTCTGGCACACTGCACTCATCGAACAATGTACTGCAAGCTACTTGGATGCCAATGTGACATGTGAGAACAATACATGTAAGAGAGCTCTTGAGCAGTATAATACAAAAGATAGTGATAATATCCATTCTGCAAAATGACATTTTAAAAAAATCTTATTCGTAAAATGATGGAGCATGTGATCCTGTGTGTGACAGCGCTGTAAGCCAGTCCTTCCAATCTTAGCATCACAGTCCATCATGTAACCAAAAAGCAGCAATTCTGAAAGAAATTGAGAAGCTAGGTAGAAATCTTTTCTATGAGAAATTGAATTGTTCTAAAAATATTATTATAACCATGTAGTGATCCATTACTAAATGCATCTGTCTACTACATGCATTCATTAATGTCTGTAGCACTGCAGCCCTGTAAAGCTTCAGATTGTTTTGTACTAAGCACTATGTAAATATGGATAAAAGAGACAACTCTTGCTCCAGAGGACATATTTATAAAGCAGCAGCAGATTGTATACATGAAGCCCAGCAGAAGAAAGAGTTTGTGGAAGCAATTTCAGATACTTCCAGTTCTCATAAGCTGTGCCCCAATCAGCAGGCTAATGTATGTGAAGTTTGCTCTTAAACCCAGCTGTCTTCATCTTCAGATTTATGTTCACCACACATAAAGCTCATTAGTTATATTTTCTTCAAGATAAATGATTTCTCAATAGCAAAACTATTTTTAAGAGGTACTGAAGCTCATTCATTGGTAATCACATCCAGTTGATAGCTATCATGCTTAAAAAAAAGGTAGAAATTTCTAGTGGTGTAGAAAGTAAGTCAGCAAATAATGAATAAACAAACAAATAAATAAATAAACAATACTGTCAAATATAATTCATGCAGAGCAATTCCAAGGAAACTTGTGAATTTTACAGCCTTTAGGGAAATATTTTTTCCCATTTAAAAAATTTTCATAGAAACTGTTATATGTAAATTGGAAGTCTAAATGAATAAATCTAGATGTAAGCTAGAATAGGAATGTAGAAATTTTGTTCAAATTTTGCATTAAAAACTGCAAAACAAACTCCAATTACACTGTGAAGATATTCGTAAAAGTCCTGAGACTTATTGGACTAATACATCTAGACATTTTCTTCCATGCTTCTGAATTGATTCAGTTCAAGGAAATGCAGTACAGTTAGCATTCAACTTTAATTGCAATGAGGTGACAACATACTGGGTAATGAGTTGTTTATGAGTTGTAGATGTGTTTACAATGAGTTGACAATGTGTTGGATAAAGTGTTCTTCTAAAGTTGTAGATCTATTTACAGTGAGCAGTGGGGGAATGTTCATTAGTTGTCGATTTGTTTGTTTACATTGTTTTCGATTTGCAATTGCTATAAAACAAATCCCAGGCTGATGAAGGATGATTGTTTGTGTGCTTTAATGATTTACTATAGTAGCTTGTCTGAAAAAGTACTTAACTCTGCTTCATCTGTCAGTTCTCACTGCAAAAGCTCCCAGTCACAATAGTTTTATTAGCACAGCATGGGCCATTTGTAAGAACATTACGCATCTAAAAAATATTAGTGCTTTCCTGTTCAGTCTGTTGTATTTTGGCTGGCTGAGCTGAACAGAATTTCTTCTGCTCTGTACAAGTTTATATCTTTTAATATGTACCAAGACATTCACTTGAAGTTATACATATACCATCCCTGGAAATACTTTCCCTGATATGTCTTAAGGAAGGTCACATGCTTAAATTACTATGTACTTTTTCTTACTGCTGCTACCTTCTCAAAAACAGTTAAAAAAAAATCTTCCGTCAGGTTTTGCTGGGTTACATGACATGAAGAAATAAAAATATACATTGGAGGATACTTGCTTTTAGGTTACAGAAAATCTTTCAGCAGTTTTCAACAATTTGGCAAAATAAATACGACAACATACTTTTTTACTTCAATGTATGAAAATAATTTTTGTTCAAAACAAATCGAAAAAGGAAATTTGATTATTTTGTGCCCACACTAGTTTTTTCCCAATTACTAGTCCTGTGGTCCAGAACAAGCATGGACCATGGGTTTTGCATGGTTTTTTTCTTCTAATTCCCAAGAACACTGTATGACACATACCCTCCCTTTCATCTTCCTTTGCTGTGCATCTTTTAAGTATGCATTTTTGACTAAGTTTTTACAACTCATCTTATCATGGGTTTGTCCAATATTCAAACACATTTCATCCTCAAATGCTTGCAAAAAGTTCCCAAAAGAGCTGATAAAGGTGTCTAAAAGATGTCTGAGATTTGGATTACATTGCTATGCAGAAAATCTGCTCTACCCAGGCAAAGTTAAAAACTCCCGGAACTTATCAAAACATGATTTTGAATGTCCTGAATAATACAAAAATTAGTCCAAATAATCTAATTACTAAAATATAGATATCTGATAAAATATCTGAAATCTTAAACACATTAGAGAGTGGGGAAAACAAAAAGGCCAAATATATAGCATTTAGAAATTATACATTGCTGGCTATAATATGAATGCATTACCAGTGTCCTGACTTTCTTCGTCATTATGCCCTTATCATTAGTTTGTAATTAGAAATTCAATTATTTGGAATTTATACACTGTATTCTTAATAGTTTTTCCCACAGTGATCATGCATAAAGAATGAAAGCTATAATTGCAGGGAGAGGTGCTGTCTCCCTGACATTCCCGCTCTTCGGGGAGTAAGGTTTTGCCACACTGGGGGAAGGAGGAAGAGAAGATTAATAGAAACACTAGCTAGACTCTTCCATAATTCTGTCCCACAAAACCAGAAGTGGCCTAACAGTTAATTCATCCACATTTTTGTTCTGCCTGGGCTTTCCTAAGATACCAGTTATGATGTTCATGCACTGAAGCTGGGAGACTGACAAGCAGGGGCAGCGTGTCTCCACAAAAATTTTCCGTGCATAGCTCTATATGGCTATAGACCTCAGATAGCTTTGCAATCTAAATTCTTAACCTTTTTGAGAAGAACAAAAGAAATGGAGATCAGCAGGAAATTAGAAAAGGAAAAGCTTACTCTCCCCAGGTGGAAACTTTCTTAGGCATTTCAGCAACTAGAGGTTGTCCTTTTCTGTGAAGGGCTCCAACATTAAGAGTTGAAGAGTCCATGTTAAACCAGTATTAAGTGTGCGTTTCTTTATCCCATGGACAAACAATCCCCCTCTAGAACCCAGATACATACTGTGAAGTGAAACTTCACAGTATGTCTATTTATCTGGAATAAAGAACAATATAGAATTTAATATACTTTTCTATTAGCTATTTGGAGCAGATTAGCATTGTAAGACAGGTATATGTGCATTATCTTTCACAAGCACAACATCTAAAACTAGAATATGTTATTTTTTTATACCACTAGATCACACCATACCACATTTATACTATAAAGGGACATTTTTTGTGGTATTGTTTTTTTAAAATGCCAGTCATACAAATAATATTACTTTAAAAAATGTCCCTTTATACATGCTTTATACTTTATCTGTCATGACTTATTTTTTTCAGTTACTCATTGTTTTGTCAGTGGTACTAATTCTAATTACAGGAAATGGAAAATATTACCACAAAACCAGCTCCAAAGGCTGAAAAACCTAGTTCAGGATTATTTTCTCTCACTGGGAAATATTTCAACATATAAGGCCAGGTTGGATGGAGTTCTGAGCAGTCAGGTGTAGTGGAAGGTGTCCCCACCCATGGCAGAGGGGTTGGAGCTAGGTGATCTTTGAGATTTGAGACATTCCAACCCAAACCAACCAGTATCATGTGTCTAAGCTGTTACTTTTCATATTAGTAAATAAACAAATAAATAAGGAAATAAAGAAGAATTTTATAACAGAAAAGTAAGGGATAATTTTCTAGACCATGAATGGAAGGCACTCATAGAAATCCCATTAACAAATAATCAAAGCTGTGGGTATGCATCCATTCACATTGCTTTTGAAAATATACCCCAGGATGAATAACTTTAGTATGTACAGGAAGTTCACAGCTGATGCTTTATTGTCCACTGAGCCATCTTTTTCCTCATCTGGGAAATCAGCTATGCACGTGTTTTTACATCAAGAAGAAAGGTAGTGTTCTTATTTACTAATATGCAATGCCATAAAACTTTGAAAAGAATTTTAATGATATTTGCAAATTAGTTGAGTCTAAAACTCACCTAGCAGCAAAGAATACAGAGAAGGTAATAGAGAAACTGCTGTTCATGTAATTTTCATAGCTTCTTATATATTCATGTTCCAAAAGGATTTCTTTTACAGAAGCTCATGCTCATCTAACCAGACACTTTGTAAGTAAAAATGCATGAAATTTAAACCAGCTTTTCATATGGACATTTTTTTTTATGGCTGAGTGTTTTAGCAATCTAGCAATGGTAGACACCTATAAATGTATAATGTGATGGATTAGATTGTAATGCAGTCTAGATGCATATGGAGGTGGTGTTTACCCTTCAGTGCAAATCCATTTTGATGTCAAAAAGATTTCATTGGAATTAATAGTGCATTGTCCAGGCAATAAGTAAAATCTTGCATTAGTTTTTTCCTTTGAAAAAGAATCCAAATCTTGCTCCTAATTATAACAATTACGACAGAGGATAAAGATACTTCTAACAAGGAAATACTTAGAAAATCAAAATATCAGTGATTTGGATAGCTTTGGATTCCTAGTTCAAACCTGGTTTTAAAATAGGAATCTTAAAGAGTTTGTTAAAGAAGATTAGGTCTCTTCATGATTTGTCAAAACACATTGTAAAACCAGTAACAGACTTGCACCTTACACAGACATGCATGAATTTGGGGCATGTCAACCTGGGGAACTTGGGAAAGTTAAAACCAAAATAGCTGAAAGGTGTGAATGTAAAGCTTGTTATGTAAAGTGCTTTACCGTTCTGTGTGAATACGTTCCCTGAAATCCTCCATGAAAAATAGTTTTGAAGATTTTCAGCAGTAAGACCACCTTGTTTCTCTGCAGGATTCAAAGGCACTTTAAACTAAGGTCTACATTCACATGCTTAGGTAACTCAGATAAGCTGAGAGGCTTCTAGTAAGTGCATCCTGAGTATAAGCCTTACATTAGAAATTATTTTTAATAGGGAAAAAAGCGTCCATAATTGGTTTCATGTCTGTGTGACCTATATATATGGTTTTAAATTATTATATGTTTAAAATGAGGATTCATGTATTTAAAATTAAGTATCATGTTACTTTCCAATGAGCGTAAGAAAATCTTAGTGGAACCCTCAGGATAAAAAGGAGTAGGGTGATGTCCCTTGTAATGTCTCCACCAAAAAACAGTGCACAAGCCAGTCTCCTAAATGACTCAATGTTTTTTGTACCAAACATTCTGAAAAAAAAGGTTCCTGATCTTTCTCAAATTCTCAAAAATTATTAATAAGGCATTTTAAAAAGTAAAAAGCCTTCTATTTTTTCAGCATTCTGTTTTAATTTTAAAGGCTTTTTCTAACGTGGTAGAATTCTTGCTTCAAAACCATAAAAAGAATGAATAATTTAATTTTACAAAATACTTATATTTAAATTCCTTGTGGCTACAAGTCTCATAACAATAAGCCATTAAAAAAATCCTCCACAGATATTTAGATTAGATTCTGTCAGCATATTAATTGGCCATTTCTTTTTATTTGAATCAAGTTTATCCCAGAATCTCATACATGTAACATTTGGAAAAGCCAAAAATTTCAATTTTTAAGAAAGGTTTTTCTGGAATACGGAGAGAGTTTTCCATTACTGGAAAAAAAATGGTTTAACCCCAGTCAGCCACCAAACATCAAGTACCTCACAGAATCAGAAGGGTAAAAACCAGAAAACTCCTGGGCTGAGATGCAGACTATTTAGCAGGGAGAGGGAAAGCCAAGCACGCCAGCAAAGCAAAACAAGGAATTCATTCACCACTTCCCATGGTCAGGCAGGTGTTCAGCCAGCTCTGGGGACCCACCAGGGGTAATAGTTACAAACAGCATCACTCCAAATGTCCCCTCCTTCTTCCCTTCACTTTATACACTGAGCATGATGCCATACACTGTGGAATGTCCCTTTGGTCAGCTGGTGTCACATGTCCCTGATGAGTCTCCTCCCAACCTCCCGAGCACTCCCAGTCTCCTCAGCAGAATGAGAAGCAGAAAAGGACTTGCCTCTGTCTAACCCCTGCTCAGCAGTAACAAAACATCTCTACTTATCAACTCTGTGTTCAGAACAAATGCAAAATACAGCCTCACACTAGCTACTGTGAAGGAAGTTAACTTTATCCCAGACCAAACCAGCAAAAACGTAAAGTCACAGATGGACGAGAATGTTAATAATGGTCAAAATGCAATGTATGCATTCAGATTACAAAGAATGCTTGACAACAAATATTTTAAATCCTTTTTTACTAACTTTTCAACCTTAAAAAAGTAAATTTCTGCAGTACTTAATTAGCTATTGAAAATCTTTTTTTTCCCCCAACACAAACCTTTTCAAAATACAAGTTACATTCAAGCTGTCTGTCAAGTAATACTGTGAGTGCCAACAAGATATTTTCCTCTCTTTTCTAATTGGGTAACACAGCTAATTACTGTTGTCTGTGGAATCATGTTCGATTGGCAGCTTGAATGTAAACAGAAACCATAATTTCAGATGATATTGTATAAACATTTGGATAGGGATGTACAAGCATTTCTCCTCAACCAAGAAAAATGTATATCTTAGATAATAAAAGTTACCTGTGTATCATAGTTCTCTATCTCAGATAAAAATTATTTCAAAATATACGAATTCCTGCCAAATGCCCAGAATAGTTTCCAAAAAAATTTGGCAAGTAATTTATCAGAAAAATTGGAAATGTATTATAAATTACACAGAAAATATGGAAAATGAATGTCACAGTAATGTAGTCTTTGGATACACTTTAAAGCCCTTCTAGAATTAGGTCTATAAAATATTAAGGAAACAGAGATATAGTCCATAGTACAAAAGCATAACAATAAGAAGTTGTTAAAGCTAAGTTTGAAAATGTCTTCTAAAATACAGTACACAAATGAGTTTCAGAAGGACTCAGATTATTGATGGAAGGGACTTGTGTCATGAATATTAGCAATATGTCAGATTTCATAATTGTACTCCAAAACTCTCTCTCCAAGTTTCCCTCATAATACTTTTTGACCTTAAAAAAAGAAAAAAGATAATTGAGTGTGTAAAATAAATACACAGGTCAAAAGACAAAATACTTGGAACTGGAGAAGAAGGAGGAGACTGTCTTGATTTTTTTTTCCTGAAAATTTTATCCAGGATATTAGAAGGAGAACAATACAACAATCAGTCAAAGGGCTGAATATCTGCCTGAAAAATTTATAATGTCTTTATTTCCTTCATGTTTGTTTTAGCTAGTGTTTCACCAAGTTAGGTTGACTGCTGTTCCTCAGATTCCCAGATATTTATTTGAATGTTTGTATTTAATTTAATGAAGGATTTCCCAGAATGTTCAGAATTCACATTAACTCATTGAAATTCCTGCTGGACAATTCTAACTGGTTCAAAATGTAACTAAAAACCTGTTAAAATGCTGAGTTCCTTTTGAGAAGAGATTTGGATGCTCTCCCAGTTCTGACTATTTTGTACAATTTGTTGTTTCCACCAAAAACGCCCATTAAGAGAATTTTGTATAGTTTACTGTCAGAATTTTTTGTTCATGAAACTGACCTCTCTAAATTTCACAAATGAAGAAAAGAAGGAGAAAAGCTTACATCATTTAAATTATTTCAGGAAAAGACCTTTCTATATATAAAATATTTCAAAAACCCCTCAAAATGAAATATAATGGCAATCCCAAATGCAGTCTAGTTCTCTTGATATTTTCTTCTTCTAAGAGAAAAACACCATTGTGAAATGGTTTGTTGAATCAAACAAAGTATGGAAGTTGAAGTTTTGAGTTGTAATTGCCAATTAGAATGTTAGCCAGTAATATTTTTGTTAAAAATTCCTCATTGAAGCTAATTCTAAAGGTTCTGCCTGATTGTTATGAGATATTCTTTTTCCAGAGCTGAGAGATTCTGTGCCTAGTACTTTGTGTTCCACGGGGACAACAGTGATCTAGAATATCAGGCATTGTGTCTTGAAAGACATCATTTGGGAGCAATGGCATCTGGCAGTAAATGATGCAAAACATGACTTTATGTGACAAATCAGGCATTGAATGGTGCATTACTCTGAATGGCAATTGTAGTACTGAGTGTTTTCCGTTTTGAAAATTTTGAGAAGCCAAGATACTGCAGAATACTGTGTGATTTATCCCCTGTGCTTTCTCTCCTTTGAGCCTGGCTGAATAGTTTTATCTGAACTGTAGTCCTTGATTTATTCACAAAGCAGGGAGCTCTCACATTGAATTATTCTCTCTGGCCTGTAATGTTTGCTTGCATTGTGGCAGAATTTGTACTACAAAAACCCCACAACTGAGGTTGTCTTATGTGTAAATGACCATTTGCTTTTGTAATAAATATTCTGCATATGTAAAATTATGCATATGCATATATTATTTTGATTGCTGTACATTAAAATGAAACATTTTTTCACAAATTAAATGTGCAGCTACATACTGTTTACTTCTGAAAGCACAAACCTTGGCTTTACTGTGAATCAATCCAATCTCATTACACAAACCTTTAAAAAGTTTATGACATGTACTATTGTTCTTGTCTAATTATTTTGCTATGGATAGGTCCATCTCCTGATTTTGGATATTTATGACACCATGTGGCTTTAGATTTTTTTAGCTTTATGCATATATTTAGTATACTGATCTAGATGGAATTGCTTGAAATTGAATTAAAATCTGAATATATGGAAAACCCAAATTTTTAAAGGCCAACAATTACATTACATGACTCAGCTGAGCAACAGAAATTAATGCGATATATCTGCTAAGAAGTGAATCTGCTTTCATGACTGGAGACTGATAGCTCAGCAGGAGGAGGAAGCACATGGGAACAGCTCGCTCTCAATAGGCAGCAGCAGTTGGTACACAGCAGCTAAGGAGATTGCAGAGGGGTTCCCACCATAATGTGCAGAACAGAGCCATGACCACCTAATCTGCAAAATACCTCCTAACCGTAGACTCACAGGGAGATCTCAGAGCTAGAAAACCACTACCCTAATTTGGAAAGACTTTTCTCTCTAAAAATCTTAAGCATATCACAGAGTTCACAGTCCTACCCTGCTCTGAAAAAGAGCCAAATCCCTCTTTCATTCTCAAACAAGATGTTTGTCATTTGTCAGCAGCATGTTTGGTCAGAGATTTGGGTACTACTATATGCTAACTAATTGTTTAAGAACATGAAGCATAGAAAAGGAAATTAAATTCCAGATTTTCACACTATTAAATTCACTGACTTCTAGGACAACAGCTACAGGTCATCTGCTATCTTTGAAAGCTTCTTATTGCTTTTATTAAACATTGAAAAGAATTAAAAAATACAAGATAAATAATGCTTTGATACTTAAAAAAGAAAGAACTTTGCCATATCATTAATAAAATTTTACTTGATGTGTAATTTGTATTCTAGATAAGGTTTATGTTAGGATATCTTGCTCTCTGATCCAATTGTGATTGATGTTTATATCAGCAGGAGCTATATCCTCAATATGGATATCCTATTTCCTTCCACAAACCCCTTGTTATCCATACAGCACTTCAGAAACTTTTTACACACAAATATTAACACAGATTCTACTAGAACTGACTTTCTTCATGGTATAACAAAGACCATTTAGAGGGGCTAAGTGACATCGTATTACTCAGTGTAGTAAATATTAACTGCAAGGTGAGCTGACCAGTACTGACACTATAGTAAATAAAAGGGAGAAAATTTAGTGAATCTTGCAGCACATAAAGGGGGAAATTTTTAGAATGCAAAGTTAGACCTTGCTACCTGGAAAGAAGACTCAGGGCTGATGAATGCATATAAGTTTTACAGCTGTGGGTGTAGGTCAGTTGGTTGCATGCTTTCAAGTCTTTTAGCTGATAAACATTAATCTTCAACAATCCTATTATAAGTAGAAGTAGAGAAATTAAACATATATTGCTGAAATCTGTCATATTTAAAATCTACAGAACAGATAGAAAAGGTTTAGTCTCAAACAGATTTACTTACATTCTTATACATTTGGCACTACTTCTTACTTTATCAAATCAATTGGATTTCTTTGTGGAGGAAGATTTAAGCCATGATAAAACTAAAGAATATATCTGGAAATCATTTTTGTTTTATCATCTAGGAACCCTCCTAGATCAGATATTCTCTTAACAAGACACTGCATAAAAGATACCAGCACTATACCCCTGTACCTCCCTCCACTACCAAAAAAATATTTAAAGATGTTATAATTTGGGAATACAAAATCTTTAATCAGAAATCATCAAGTCAACCAATGAAAAAATTTCTTTTATATGCATATTTTCTATTTGCAAACTGATAGGTAGTTGCTAGTTAAAAACCCCTAACCCAAACTAATATCACAGAATCACAGAATCACAGAATGTGTACGTTGGAAGAGACCTTCAAGATCATCGAGTCCAATCCAGCCCTAAGACCTCAACTAGAACATGGTGTCAAGTGCCACATCCAGTCTCTTTTTAAACACATCCAGGGATGGTGAATCCACTACCTCCCCGGGCANTGTTAGACTCTGCCCATCGATCCAACTGTTCCAGGTCTCTCTGCAGAGCCATCCTATCTTCCAAGCAGTCGACACACGCTCCCAGCTTAGTGTTGTCTGCAAATTTACTAATGAAAGATTCAATAGCCTCATCCATGTCATCAGTGAAAATATTGAATAGAGCTGGCCCCAGCACAGACCCCTGAGGGACACCACTGGTGACTGGCCACCGGCTGGATACAGCACCATTCACCACCACTCTCTGGGCCCCGCCTTCCAGCCAGTTCCTAACCCAGCAAAGAGTGCTCCTGCCCAAGCCCCGGGCTGCCAGCTTATCCAGGAGTATGCTGTGGGAGACAGTGTCAAAAGCTTTCCTGAAGTCCAAATAGACAACATCCACAGCCCTTCTTGCATCTACCAAGCGGGTCACCTGGTCATAAAAGGAGATCAGGTTGGTCAAACATGACCTACACTTCCTAAACCCATGCTGGCTGGGCTTGAGACCCTGGCCATCCTGTAGGTGCTGCATGATATCGCTCAGTATAAATTGTTCCATTATCTTGCCAGGTACCGAAGTCAGACTGACTGGTCTATAATTACTGGGATCCTCCTTCCCACCCTTTTTGTGAATGGGTGTCACATTGGCCAGCTTCCAATAATCCGGAACCTCACCAGTGAGCCAGGACTGATTGTAAATGATGGAGAGTGGCTTTGCAAGATCATCTGCCAGTTTCTTCATCACCCTGGGGTGGATCCCGTCTAGGCCCACAGATTTATGAGTATTCAGGCATTTTAGTAGTTCTCTGACTGCCTCCTCTTGGATAATGGGGAGACTATTCTGTTTCCTGACACCATCAACGAACCCGGGAGGACAGTTGTCCTGAAGGCGAGTTGTCTTCTCACTGAGACTGAGGCAAAGAAGGCGTTAAGCACTTCTGCTTTTTCCTCATCAGTAGTTACTAAGTTCCCTCCGTCATCCAATAGGGAGCAAAGGTTGGCCTTACCTTTCCTTTTATCATTAATATATCTGTAGAAGCATTTCTTATTCTCCTTTACAGAAGTCACCATTTTAAATTCAAACTGAGTTTGGCCTCCTTAATTTTTTTCCTGCATTCTCTAGCAGTCTTTTAAAATACTTCCTGAGGGACCTGACCCTCCTTCCAAGAATGATACATCCTCTTTTTATTCCTGAGCTCATCCAAAACCTCCTTGCTTATCCAGGCTGGGCGTTTGCCTCGTCGGCTCCTCTTTTGGCACACAGGGACAGTCTGTTCTTGTGCCCTCAAAAACTCTGTTTTGAAGAACACCCAGCTTTCCTGAACTCCTTTGTTTTTAAGGGATGCTTCCCAAGGAACTCTCTGAATAAGTCTTTTAAATAGGCCAAATATTTCAAGTCTTTTTTTCTCCTGCGTAACATGATTTCATGAGTTCATCAAACGTGAGTTCTGAGCATTGAACAAACCATAGACGAACATTTAAATGAAGGTCATGTAATATTGAAGTAAATAATTTAACAAGATGTTAAAGAAAATAATTTAGTCCCAAACATAAGGTAAGATGGAGTTGCTGGCTGGATAACTTAACTATTTGAGCTGTTTCTTTAGTAAACATATTTTTTATAAGTAGCAGTCTTAAATACAATTTATTTCATTGTATTTGGTCACAACTCACCTTTTCCTTTCATCATTCTATTAGGAAAATTGCTTATTGGAATAGTGACAGAAGTTAAAGAAAAACAAAATTTTCTGTGGTCTTTTATTATCTAAACAGAACTTGTTTTAGAGCATTGTTTCATCTTGCAGACAGAAACAATGTCCAATAATACGTAGAAGTTGGTAAAGCCCAAAATGGAAATAAAAGATAATTTTTGATGATGAGGACAATTAACTATTGCAACATTTTTTTCTAGCAATACAGTAATCTTTTTCATCACTTGGAATATTTAAATCAAAATGAATGGGTTTCCAAAAGACGATCTGCTATGCCTCTGTGGTTACTGTCTGCTGTGGATAAACTGAATTAAATCTCTGATCTTTTTTTGTGCAAGTCAGGCAGCATTATTGTAATGGCACCTTCAAAATATATTAGTGTATTCATTTAGCCTTCTAAAATTCAAACTAATATCAACAGGTCTTTTAAAAAACATATTTCTGTATTCCGGTCTAAAAATGACTGTCATGTTTGTGACATTGATAGAAGCAGCATTCAAACACCATCATTTTCTTTATTACAATCACTCAAATGCCAAACATGGAGTGGCTTCTGCCTTCTGCCTCCTTGTTGTATCAGCCACAGGTAATTTGTAAATAACTGTGGCCAGGTACGCCAAAGGTTGTCCTTGTAACAAAAAGGAGACAGCTGAAGAAAGGAGGCGGAAGAAATTCTGCACAGCCAATACCAGTTTGGGGATTAGTTGGTGTCAAATTATCATTTCCATTTTGTCTTGTGATTGTAACTTTCATTGTGAATTCTGCACCAGTGCCTCGACATATAGTGAGGGAATCAGGATAGTGTGTGACAGAGCAATCAGCAGCCGAGCTGAACCAGTTCTGAGGGGCTGTTCTTTACCAGAGCAATGACACCCAGAATCTTAGAGCCATTAACTGGGAATAACTGCAGAGGCAATGCAGGGACAAGGATGGCAAAGGTTGGGAGCTGAAACCCGGACCTTTCCTGCCCACTTTCAACTTCTAGCATGCAATCCAGATGGGAAAAGAGAAAAAACAATCTTACCTGAGCAAGGCAGGCCATCTAACAGCAGAGGTAACAAGACCAGGCAAAGCACCACAGGGGATTTGCTTGATCTAAGTCAGATTTAGATCAATCTTAGGAGTTCCAGGTGTAGCAATATCTTGTCTAGACCACAAATCAAGAAAACAGTGTTCTTCATATAATCAATTTTACTGCAAATATCCCCATTAAAGAAGTTAAGAAGAGATGTTGAGGAAATGCTTTATTTTCTGTCAAGTGTGTCATTAATTTTGCCACTTCAGTGACAGCAATTAGGGGGTTTTGTCCCCTATAATTATCTCAAGAAGCAACTTATTTAGCTATATTTATCAGAACACATTACAGCTCACGGCTGGAGGGAAGGAAAGTTTCAAAACTAAAAAATGGCCAACTGCTGTGTAACATTCTGTCTTTTGTCTGTTGGTGTAACTGGAAAACCCCATCCTAATTATGACTGGAGCTTTATATAGTCAAATATACAGGTACCTGAAGTATCTTACTTGCATGTTTCTGTTCTGTCCATTCTTTCTAAAAAAATCACCATTATATATATAAGATAGTTATTCTAAAGAAACACTTAGAATATTGTATCATCAGAACTAATTTTATTTTGAGCCAAGTCACCTATGCCATTTGTTTATTACCTTTGTCAATTTCATTTATTAATTGGGAATTTAGCATGTGATATACAGCAAAATTCTTGAAATAATTTTTTAATACTGAATACATAAACAGATGGTGACTGTTGAAAGCCATATATAAATAAAATGTAATATAACTTATTAATTAGAAAGCATATCCCATAAATCCTTTTGCTAGCAAAGTTGCTATCTGTAGGTTTGTTTGAGACGAATTTTCTAGAAACTGTGATTTGCAATTGATAGTATTAATTACGGATTAATTTCTCTAGTTTCAGCTGACGATACTGAAATAAAGACATCGAAGTCCATGAAAATCCCTTTATCTTAGGTGTATTAGAAAAAAAATTATTAAAGGAATGTGCAGGTAAATAATATGAAAAGTTGAAGACCTAATCACCTGGGTGACCTGGGTTGGGAAGCACAGCACTCTTCCTTGTTTCATTGAGTCAGACTACATTTCAATGGGTATTGAAATGTAGCGCTGCTGTCCAGCTTCTTTTTCCTTCTGCACTAAATCTCTCCCTGATGCATCACCAGTGAAACCAACACTTTTGCAAGGAATATACAGGAAATCATTGTCACTGAAAACTGTGTTTTTACATTTTAAAACCTGATTTTCAAACTTTTTCATCTTTCTCAAGTTTCTTAGCAATATTTCCACTGAGATGTGAATATATATTAGTGGCTTTTTTTCTGACTACAGAACAAGAAGAAAAGGAAACTCTCCTCCTTGGATCAACAGTCCCTGCTGAGGATTCCATCCATTCATCTGGTGTGATCAATTAACCATTACAGAGGTAACTATTTCCCATTTAAAAAATGACTAATTCTTCAACTCTTCAAAACCACTGCGCAATTATACCCAAGAATACAAATATGCAGAAGCATATGAGAAGAAAAAAAGGCCATTTTAGTATCATAGTCTTCTAGCCCAGTCAGTGCCTGCTTGTATTTTTTTTACTTTTAAAGTAAGATGAAAGTGGAAAGTTGATGGTGTTTGGTGGTTGGTGCAGGTAATTAATCATTATCTTTCATATATCACAACATAAAATCCCTTTAGTATTAATAAATTGACTAAATTATTTCTGAATAGTCCCTGAATTATTGCACATCTGATCAGTTCAGTCAAAGGAAAAGGCACAACTTGCATTTTTGGGTATCCGGTCTACGGTTCAACTTCACACATTATAAAACACTTTTTCCTGCCATTTTTCCTTATCTTTAACATATTCCTATGTAAGCATGCTAATGGCATCAAACTCTGATGTATCTGATGTAGAAACAAAAACTCTTACTGTTAATACTGTTTGATTTGATTTGATCAGAGGCTGTATCCCGACTAATTCCTTCACACATGCATATTTTAGAAACTTTTCTAGATACTTCCAATTAGAATCCAAGGCTTTTCTTTCAGTCAGTTATCCCTCCCAAAAACCACACATTGTGAAGGAATACTTTCTTTTGACTGAAATCTCTCTCCTAGCACCTACACTTACAGGAGTAGTAAATAGAGCTTCAGTTGGTGGAAGTTGTGGTGAATACAAGATTGACCACCATGACAGTTTTCAGTCACTGTGGCTGTCCTGGTTATATTGTTAGTGATGAAAAAATCTCATTTCATGGGCTTTTTCCAGATTCCAGGAATAGACTGTGAGCTAATCCACCAGGCAGCAGACTTTGTAGGACAGTAAATATGACCTAGTTACTTGACCTTTAGCTTTAACTGACTTGTTAGTCTATAAAGGTACAAAATTTTGACCAAAGTTACCCAGCAGGTCACTGTCAAAGGTGCCACTGTTTTGTGCCTAGACCATATATAAAATGTATGTCTTCTGGACAGTATGTTTCTTGACCTATTGAATGCCACCACTGAGGGAGAGTAGAAAGCTGCAGTACCAGCAGCTGATAGCATGTGAGGGTAATAAAAGATATTCCTCAGCATGGCATCCCTTTTCTGATATAATTGGAAATGAATGGGTGCAATAATTAAAGAATCTCAACAATTTCACATGGAAGGATTTTTTTTTTGTGGTTTTGTAACTGTGGCATTATGACATGTGAATGTGGGCCTCACGTGACACACTATTAATATTATTGTAAGATGGATTATACTTTTGCCTTAAGCCTTGTCTCCTACCTTATATAAGACCCCATTAAAATAGGAACTGGATAAATGTGTAGCTTGATGAACCTTAACCAAAAGGAAGGCATATGAATAAAGGAAAACAAAAATAAAATCTGAAAGAGGGATTATTTTAAATTTTTTTCCTTGGTTCATTGTTCTTCCTCCTAGTTCTTAGGTTTTCCATAGACCTTTACAAAATTTCATTGCCCTTGCTAGTTTGAAGAACTTGCTCCAGAAGTCTTTATACTCTGGGAACATAACATCTTCCTATTCTGGGGAGCTCTTCCATTTAAACACTATTCTGTAACACCTGTAACTTTGAATGGGTTGTTTTTTAAGTCAAGTGGTGTAATTTGCAATGCTTTCTTTTTCTCATGACATCTATTTGAGTATTATTCTCTCCAGTTTACCATTGCCCTCATCAATCTAAGTTTCCTACTCAGCTTCTCTGTTACTTTTTAGCCAAAAGGGGAAAATAATTTCTTGTCTATGGTGACGGTAGCAGGCATGTAGCATTTCAACTATAGTGAATGGCATAAGTATCCAAATATTATATCCCTATTCAAATAGTCCTAAATAACACTTCAAATAGTCCTAAATAATGCTAAAGGTTTGATTTAAACAGATTCAAGCCTATTTCTCTTTCTTTAGCAAAGTCCCTCTCTAAAACCAGCATTCCATGTCATGGTAATCTTTTGTTTGAAAGAATGTATGTCTTTATGCAAATATCTTTCAAAAACTGTTTGACCAAAATGGCCTGCAAGTAGGCTTAGAATTCACTTCACACATTCTGAAGCTATAACATTCCAACATATTAGTTCAGTTGGGTTCTGAATGGTTCATGACTCTTCATTTTCCAGCAACTCGATGTTTATGGCATGTGCTCAATTGTTTTAAGGCATGACTAAAAAGTGTAAAACTGGTCTATGAAATCACTAGTTCAGAAAAATTCTCTGCTCTGTTGAATTCAATAAGCAGTGTGTATATTTACTTTCTCTGTCTATTACCTTTTTTTTTTTAACCTTTTGAGTGTTTCAGAATTGTAGGGTTGGAAGAAGTACTTAGAAATACCAATTTTCCGTACACAAACTTTGTGGTGCAGAAAACACTTTTTTTAATGTAGAAATGTAGGTCTCTACAATAATTACAGCTTTGCAAAGCAATCCTCAGAATTTTACCTACTTTCTCAAGACCACTGAAAGAGAGGAAAGATGAAGAAAAATACCCTATCTCTATTCAGCATCCTGCAGTAGCGAAAATAAAAACTGAACAGAGCACTGTAATTTGGAGTTTGAAGACAAAAAGATATAAAAGTCTCTTTTCCTAGAATAGTACATACAAAAAGCCTTTTTCTTCATAGGCTTCCTCAGTCTGTACATCATGAAACCACATTGAAATAAACCTTTGAAATAAATTTCTCCTTTGGATGCTAACAGCTTTTTCAAATAATCTGTTTTCCTTAATGATGAGAGAGGTACAAACTTTAAGAAAACCAGCAGATGTTTAATGGCCATTTTAAACTAATTGTATTGACTGTGTCCTGTTGAACTGAAGAATTGTATCCATTAGAATTCTCTTGTATAACATTCTGCCTTTGCTGACATTTTCTGTAGTGGCAGTGGAATTTCCCTGATCATTTAGGTAACTTACAAAGTGAGATATGTCAGATTCCCTTTTTGACTTCAGCTCTTCTCAACTGTGAGGAAGACATAATAATTAAAAAAAAAAAAGAGGAATTGTATGGGTACGCTTTTTCTAAAAAAGCTGCTTTTCAGTTGTATTAAAAATGTCAACATTAAATAAATGGAGAAATAGATTTTCTCTTCATGATAGGTAAAAAAAACCCCTGAATGCAAATGCGTTTTCAGTTTCAGTACAGGTAGAAAGTATGATGCCTAATTTTACACAGCTCTGCTAAGCAGGTATGTGTGCATCACTTGAAATGGTGTCTAATATTCCACAGATGGCAATTACTTGCAGAGGAATGGCTAGGGACTTAATTAAAAAGGCTGAGAGTTAGCAAAGTAAAATGCTGCAGAAGCACACGAAAAATCTATACATTATGCAAGGGATTCTGTAGAATATTTAGGAAGCTAAAAGTGTCTTTTTACATTTCCCCTTCAATTCTGCACAAAAGGTTTACTGTAAAATAAAGGTTAGTTTTGCCATGTTTAAAATTATATTTTAGCTAACTGAACCTACTGCACAACAAAGCGAAATATATTTGCACAATATTGATTTTACATGAAAGCACATCAGTTAGTGAAATGCAAAAACCAATAAAACATCACCCCTGGCTGGGATAGATATCTCTAGATACAATTTATTTTTACATTTAAACCAATTATTGGGCTTGTTGCATTTAAAAATGTGCACCATATATCCTTTCAAGGACTTTTTTATTCAATCAAATCAATTGCATTGATCTCCATATTCCATATTAAACACCAATCTTAAATTAAAGCTGACACATTTTGAAGGCCAAAGTACAAGTTTCTAAGCAGGAATAAATTCTACAAGGCTTTCTTTGTGTGTTTTTTATGCCCAAACATGAATACAAATATTGATTATGTTTTAACACACAATTTATAAGCTATTTCAATGCTTATTTCTTCCTAAAATTTGTTCAATACTAATACAAACTTACAGAAACAGAATGTTTCCTGAAGTTCTGTTGCACTGGAATATGATGATGATTTTCATAAATAATTAAATGACACAATGGAAAAAAATCCCTAAGCATAATTGTTCATGAAGAATCTGTGACTAACAGGACACACAACTCACCTACCACTTGTTGAAATGCAGATATAGAGACAAGATTTGTTTCTTTTGAGCATGTCTTCAGAACAGTTGACATCGACCTTGAGCCTGACCAAGTTATTTTCACTCCCAATTGGTGTCTACAAAGAGATGAAGGAGGACTGTAAATTCAGAGAGGCCATTCACATGGGCAAAGCTATTATGCATAGAACTGGCGCTAAGTATTCTCATGGCCTTTGTCCACTGTTGATAGGGGCAAAACTCCAATTTTGTACTAAGAAGCCAGTGTGTATTTATCCAGCTGTCTTTTCCCCTTATGGCATCACCTCTCTATGCCTGGTAGAAAAACAACCGTGCCACTTGGAAGGGGTTTCTAACTTCTCCCTGGCTCATCAGTTTCCCAGCTTTTAAACCTCTATTGACATCGTTTGTACTTCAGAACTTCTGTCTCCCAATAGTTTTCAATTAGCTTTAGATGCATTATTCAACTCTCTAAAGCTTTCCAGACCTTACAGAGAGTTTGCATAAAAGTAAAATGGAAGAATCCAGACTTCAGAAATATTATCAAATATTCAGAATGTTCACTGTCCTGTTCAAACCTCTCCATCTCTTCACATTGTTGTGTGCTTATGTTGCAGTCAAATGAACAGCATAAGAACCAAGGAGGGAATTTGTCAAATACTCCAAATAGCTGCACATCACTACAGATTATGACTGCTTGGATTTAGGGAACATTTTTTTGGCTGAGGAAACATTCCAATGGGATAGATTAATCTGTGTAAACCACACAGCTCAGCTGAAACTGCTGTTCAGCATTCTAAATTGCCACCTTCGTCTTCTTTCAGCACAAAAATGTGCATTTCTTCCTATAATAAAGATATTTTATAATAGCAATAAGGCAACTCCAGGGTGTGCGGTTATCACGAGATAATCATACCCTGGAGGGATTGCAGATACTTGGCTGTGCCTCATAACACCCCATGTGTGTGTTTATCTCATGATAACCCTACTCTCTTTTGTATCTTATTGCCTAATTATCCTCTGCTAATGCAAAATACTAATTTTTTTGTCTGAAACAATATGTGCAAGAATGCATTGCTAACAATCACTGGAGGACATTGACAAATAATGCTGTCACTACTTTGTACTCTCTTCCAGCCAGAAATTTACATAAAGAACCAACTTTGGATATTTTTTTCTAAACCAATTCAAATTCTTTAAGGCAACATCAACTAAAATATTGGAAGCTGGCCAAGGAAATATCTCTAAAAATTCCATGTATATTCTTATATGTGATTTATATAGTTTTACTTAATATCAAATTTCTTTTTTATGTATTTACATTTCTTTACATTTCTAATTCTAATACACAGAAGGTAGTTTCTTGAGTATTGCTTATGGATCCTGAAAGGGATCTTAGGATTCCCATCCGATATTTATCTGAGGATAAATTTTATTTTATTTAATCTCCATATAGGGAAGGGTACCTATGTTTCAGATACCTTTGGGAGATATACTGAGAGAGTAAAGATTCTGGACCTCTCTTAAGGGGATAGAACTTCTATTCATTGTAATGTGCTGTTTTCCACTGATGCTGAAATTTCAGATATGAAATGCTGATTTCAGATTTTGTTTCAGAAAATGTTCAATGGGTCCTTTGTTGAATCGGCGTTATAAAAATCACGTTATCACAATTAATTGAAAATAAACAAATGAAAAAATTGGTTTCAGTTTTTAACTGATAGACTTATTCTGCAATTTAAGTGTGAACAGTATAAAACATAAAAGGTAACCTAATACATAAAAATAGTATGTATAAAAATTGCCTTTTCTTCTTTTAATAAAAGCTGTATCAATTGAAAATTGGTTAATAGTCAAATGATAATCTGACATATTAAGATGACATTAAACCCCATGAAATGTAGGAGAAAAAATGCCCTTAAAATGCAAAGTGATAGGTTAATCCTAGAGTTTAAGTTATATGGGCTTCATCATTCTACATTAATAATATTACTGAATGTTTATTACACATACTGTATTCATACGTCCAAACACTGTATGAGTTTTAACTAATTTCAAAGTTGGGATTTGTTTTCCATGGGCCATTCTAGCAGAATAAAGAAAGAATCCTGTAGACTATTCAGTAACGATAAAGAAATACAAGTTTTCATGTAAACAGAAATAAGAGGAGACAAACGGTACAATATTTTTAGAGAAATTCATTTGGTACAATGCCAGACACAATAAAAAATGCAATCCTGAGAATCCACAATATGACATTTTATATATCTATCTTATATATGTGTGTCTGTGTTTGGTTTATGTCTATGTAGGTAAAGTGCATTTTTGTTTTATTTTGTGTTTTATAATATATTATTATTTTCCATACTGTTTGCAGGGAAGAAATTCTATTTTTAATAGCACCACCTGTGTAGATCTGCAGGCTTTGGACTCTTCCTTCCTTTGTTGTGAGCTACAGTTAATTAAATCAAGATTTTTTTCCTTTTAGAATATCTATTTTTACACACTGTTTTTATGTAAAACTGCTTTCATGTTCCCTGTCCTCCCACTCAACCAGTTCTGAAAAGCACGTATGTTTATCTCTCTTAACATTGCTTACAGATCTCATTTCTCAATCCTTTGATTATTTTAGATGGCCTGCTCTGAATTCTAGCTTCCTGGTGCCAGTGGAGGAGAATTCCCTTAATACAGTTCTCCTCAGAATGTGCTAGCTCTGAGGCTGCCTTGCCTGTGGCATTCCTGGCAGCCCTTGCCATGGTATGCTCTTGGAAAAGGAATCAAGGGGCGTATTCCCAATGAACATATACCAAAAGAATTATAGAAAAAAATACCTCTAATACAGGATGATGTTGATATGCAAAACCCACGCTAATCATAGCAGCTGCTGGTTTAGAACAAAGATCTGAGCTCACAGTCTTTTTATCTTAATAGAAATATGCCTATATGGGGGGCAGGAAGAGGCTCAGAGAAAGCTACAGGCACTAGAATTAGCAGGATTTTCCCCTACAGTGGCCTCAATACTACTGTTATTACTACTATTATTATTGTTGTTGTTGTTATTAATTATATCCTTGAACTGATGTGAATGTGCTGCTGTAGTAAGACATAACCAGTAAGAGCTTTACGAATAAAGAACAGTCCATTGGCCCTGTCTTGAATTTGCTCCTTTTTCATTATTTATGCCATTAAAATTCATCTTAGCCTTCGAAGTGGACATCAATTTGCCAGCAGTAACCAAAATCACTCTGAATAGCCAGACAAAAAGTTTTGTGCCCTAGAACCTGGTGGGAAATCTATCCGAAATCCTTCTGATCAGTTGGAAACTGAGAAGAATTGGACTTCAGTTACTACAGTCAGGCTTTCATCTGCTGTATCACCTTTCTTGGAGAATTTTGCCAGCCTTTATCTTGAGACACACCTTACTGATAGATTGCCAGGCTGCTCCTCCTTCACATAAATAACCTTCCTCCTGCCAAAATTAGCACTAGCTTTCAGCTAGTATTTAATTATGACTAAATGAAAATAGTGCAACTACTTCCACAGAAAAATTATCATTAAAACTATCTCATGTCCATTATGAAAAAAAAAATTGGATATGAAATATTTTACTTAAAATAACATTATAATGCATGTGCAGCTGTGCAGCTCTACTGTAATTTTATTTCAACATCAACAAAAATTTAACATGACCGTTTCTTACCTAAGCAATGGGGGCACAATGATGTAATAAAATCACTTATAATAATTTGTAATAGAGAAGGCCTGCTTTAACACATGCCACTGTCTATGGTCTTTTTTCAGGCAGTAGAGTGATGGATATATTAAGAGTTACACCATATATTATTTTTCTGTCATCAAACAATTCTTTATTTCTCTTTGATTAATTAAACCAGTGACTAAATAGTCATCCATGCTAAAAGAGAGCATGCTGGAATCTAGTTCCATTTTTTTGTTTGTTTCTGAGTTTTGCATTAAAAACTTTATATATAGAACTTATATCAAAATAAAAATGAGAAAAATATTATTATGTAATTCCGTAAGTTCAGACAATTAAAACATCTTATATTTCTTTGTTAATTCACCCCAACCATGAGTATTTGAAAACAGTCACTGTATTTATGCTGACTTCACTGCTGTGGATGCATGTGAAGGACCCTGGGGCCAGCACTCTGCTTTGTCTCACAGGCATGTTTAAGACAAAATCCAGACAAACCTTTACCCAAGACAGTTCCACTTTGAACAGATCTTGTGGATCACCTCCACAGATCCCATCTCATGCTCATTTCCACGACTCTGTAAGCATTTATAATGGTGTGAAACTGTCATGGCACTAAAATCCATCTCACAGTAATTTTAACTGATAACATTTGCATGCCCAATGAGAGTCTACTGTCTTCTTGGCTACTGATAGAGCCCATTTCTAGTTGAAATACATGTTCCCATTTACAGTGATCAACAAGCGATTGTGATCAAGACTTCAATATCAAAGGCCAAAGAAAATTGTGATTGTTACTTAAAACTGGCATAAACAGCTGCAGAAAGCAAGTCTGATGGACTATGAAAAAAAGCTGAAAAGGCAAATTGAACTGTGTGCAGCATATTCTATGCTTCTAAGAATATAAGAAATGTTATGTTTGAAGATTAGTGTTTCTAGTCATGATCGAGTAACCTAGCCAGATTTCATCTGTGAACACAAATTTTAAACTAGGATCTCTTTTCACCCTATTAACTTAAAAATATCCATCTGCTCAGATTAAGTGCATTAAAATAAGTATGCAGGCAAAGTTTGTAGACCCAAAAGCCCCAGTGCCACAGAACACAAACAGTTATGTTTTTTGGATGCCATTGGCGATTGAATCTTAAAACGAGTGGTTGGTCCTCCCGTAAAATCTCAGGCATGTTCCAGGTAGAACTAGGAAGTTGGGAATATACACAAGGAGAACATTCTTGCTTCTGTGACAGTGTTTCATTCCAAAATTATTTGTAGTCAGGATCTCCTAGGAATATTACAAAAAATACAGTAAATGAGAGTAATAGAAATGGCTTAAGGAAAATTTTTTACTATTTCCCCTTCAATGTGAAAAATTAATTTTGAAGTATCTGAGTCTCTCATCTTAAAATGCTGCATTTGTCATTATTGTTAATAAAATGTTATTTAAAGGAGTAAGACATCTTTATTAAGGTCCTTCAAAATAGGCAACTCTAAATTTCAACTCAGCTGAACTCCGATACGTACTTAGCAGCTTACAGCAGCAAAGACACCAAAAGAGAGACACAGATACGCACACATAAAGCTCACTCAGATTTGCCAAGGATGGCTTCTCAGTTTATGTTTTTGCCCTCAAATCCTGCAGTAAAGCTACACTTCACTTAGGAATGTTGCTTCAGTTTCCGTGTGGTGAGGATTTTCTCCTGTATTCTGTTATCTTTACATATATTTACTGTGCTGGCCTTATTTCAAGAAAGCACTTAAGCATATATGTAAATTCATTCCTTCACAAATACATGTAACTGTGTGCTTACCTGTAAACATATCCTTATCCTCCATTTCCTTCAGTGAAATGTAAGCACTTGTTGAGGTGCTGTTGTAGAACAAAGATCCAGTGAAGGCATTGTTGGCCTTAGTGAGAAATTAAAATCAGGACCTTACCTATGTTTTAAGAAATAAGTCAATAAAGTTTTTGAAAGGAATGAAGGACACCAAGACTAAATTCTGCCTCAAACATTGTAATACTGTTACTCTGCTTTTCATACCTGAAGGAAGAAAATTCAGACTGCTAAATAAATACTTATAAATTAAGACTAAATTATTGAGCTAGCATTAAGAAAATCCATATAGCAAGAGCTATAACTCTGGGTAAAACTTTGTCTTTTCTTCTTCTGTGGCTCCAGATTTTGCCAGTACTCCACATATTATTAATTATTTTATTAATATTCATTTGTGTTTCCAATCACATTTTCATCCTACATTACTATTAGAAGCAGCCCAGAGACTAGATAAATTTTTCAATAGAGTTGCATGCACACAGTACAAAAATGCTCATGTTTTCATCACTGTTCCTACCCACACTTCAAAATGCAGACTTACCTCCAGGGATTGCCAGAAAGCTTCAGTTGTTGTGGATGCACAGTTTTCACAGCAGATATCCTGAAAACATTGGAGTTCATAGAAACCACAGAGATGCGATGATTCCTTGAAGAGATGTGACCAAACCACATTCCTTTGAGTGAGAAGTGACTCCTGGTGAGACAAAGATGGTCTAAGAATAACAAAAATGGTATTACAGAGTAAAAAAAAAAAAAAATAAAAGTAAATAAGAATTTTTAAAAAAAGCCAACAAAACCAACAACTCAACAAAAACGTAAAACCCCAGAAAAATATTGCTAAAAGCTCTGTGACATGCTGATTTTCAAATCTCTTGGAGAAAAAGAAATAAAATTGTTTTTGCACAACACTGCCATTTATAACTTTTCAGTAGGTAAATGAGTGATCAATGAGAAATGCTGCCCATCTGCTCTTTGCTCCATTGACCTTTGCTAACCTAAGAGTGGAACCAGTTGCTCAGTTGAAAAGATGAAGAGGGAGAAATATATGAACAAATACAGCAAAAGGGAATTTCTGTTCCAAAATAAACAAATAGTTAGAGAAAAATATTTTAAAATGTTTTTCAAGATATGGATATTTCGTTTAATTCCTAGGATTCACTGGCTGGACCATACTGGAGAAACAGCCTTAAAACAGTATGCTGAAATTTTTCTGTAGCTTCTGTAGTGTCTGCAATGACTTTCTACATTCTGAAAAGGTTTCACTTCTGCATCCAGGAGCAACAGCCTTTTGTTTCCTGGAACAACAACACCACAACTTGAACTGTCATTCATAAAGCTTATTTGGCTTTCTAGCCTAAGATAATTTTTGAACCCCTCTTTCACAAGCATTCTTGCTCTATTATATTAAGAAATAAATGTTTAAAGACTTCATCTGATTATGCACACTGAACAACAATGTCTACCTTTTTATCCAGCAATTGTCTCTGAGAGAGGATTAAAGTCAGTGAGCATCAGACCTCCCTGGACACACAATTGAAGTTATTTTTTGCATAGAAGTCTTCAAATTAACTTGTGCTTGTCTGTGTAAAGTGAGGTTTAGGACATGTCTATTTCAGAAAAAAACTTTTGAAAAGACAATTACCTTTTCTTGAGCAGTGCAAAACCATTTGCACCCTTAATTTCTGTGATTTCATTTCTTTTGGTATTTCCTAATAAATGAAAACATAAACAGTTATAACCAAGATCACCAGGCATCAGGGAAAAAAAAATGCGAGTCGTATTCTAATCCCAGAGGAAAACCTTGTTTACATGATGAAACACTTGCAGTGGAAATCTTGGAAATCTTGGTGGGTGGAATCTCTCATTGTCAGAACTTTCAACAAAAGAGCAGCTGCAGATACTGAAAGCATTAAATAAAAATTACCAACAAGCTGTCTTACCTGTGTGCACTCCACAGAAAGGAAGGGCAAGCATGAGCAGGTAGTGCTTGTACATCAGTCAAAATGATGACAGCTACCGTGTAACATCTGACAACACTGACATGTGCTGCACTCCCTAAGATATTCCTCTAACTGAACCATAAAGAGACAAATAAATTAGTAATAGTACCTTGCCTGTCAATGTCCTATCTAGCAGGCTTCTCACACTGTTGATTAGCATTGTTTGAAGTGGTTCATCAATACATTTACTTTCAGAGGAAAAAATGAAGGATGCTGAATTATTTTATAACTATAATAAAAACCAGCAAAATAAAGGGGCATCTGATTCCTCATGATCACATAGTCATTTCAAGGAAAAGGACAGACAAAAATCAGTATGATGCTTCCCTACTAGTCAAACAGAACAGATTTTGTCTTCATTCGTCTGCTGTGTGGCAGATGAAGCTCTCTTAACCAAATCACTATTCCCATATAAGAAAAAAATCAGATGGTCAGACACTACCTGTCAGATTTTGCCCATATTCCTGCTGCCTGACACTAAATCAGAACAATATTTTCCATAATATTTTATTTTTTATAAAATATATATACTTGTTAGTGATTTTTCTTACTGTTTTTGCAGCTTGAGGCATAATTATTATGAATAAGAAGGTGACTGGCAGTACCTGCAGGTGCTAATGAGCACTAATGGCCCTGACAAGCCCCACCCAGAGCCTCCACCCACAGCTTGGACCCTGGGCTCCATCTCATTTCAGGTGTGGGCTGTGCAGATCAGAGAAAAGGAAATCAGTGCAAGTAGAGATGAATAATTGCACAAGTCTTAAAACCTTAATTGACATTTAATTTTGATGGGAAAATAACTGAATAACCTGTGCTGGGGTTTTCAATTTCGTTAAAGCCATACTTTGTCCTGATTTCACCTAGGGTAGAGGTAGCTTCTCCCCAGTAGGTGCTGCAGTGCTGTGTTTTGGATTCAGAATGGGAATGGTGTTATTTTTGCTAAATCATCTTTATCCTAAATCAAGACATTTTTTCCCTAGTCTCATGCTCTGCCAGTGAGGAGGTTCACAAAAGAAACTGGGGGCAAGCATGGCATGCATGGGTGACCTGAACTGACCAAAGGGTTATTCCATACCACTTCATGCTCACCATATAAACTGAGGGGAGTTACCAAGAAGGGTGGCCAGTCTGGGTTTGGGAAGGGAGGTCTGGTATCCATCACCAGGTGGTGAGTAATTGTATTGTGCATGACTTCAGATTTTTCCATCATCATCATTACGATTATTATTATTATCAATTTACTATTACTATTGTATTTTAGAAAAAAAATAAAAATAGATGAAAGGCCTTGAATGGACTGATCCTTCCTCATGATGTCTGTAAACACGGAGGTACAGCCTTTCATTCAGACTGTGGCCCTAAAAATATAGTTTATTGTCTCAAAAGTCATGCATGGAAATGAGGTGGTCCAGGCTTGGCTTTCAGCATAAAATACAAGGGCTGTGTCCTGGAATCGATATACAGCATATTATGTATACATGGTTCACAGACATCCAGTACTAACCAATGTTTTATATCTGTATATTATTCAGTGGCTCCAGGCCAACAGCAAAAATTCTAAATCCAGTGTGAATCCGAGACATTGTCAAAGACATTGTTTCCACATTTCTTTGTTCTACTCAGGAGCAGCAAGCATAGGCAATTTTTTTCCTCTTTTCTTTTTTTTAAAGACCCAACTTCTTTAAAATATATTGTTCTTTCAATTATTTTTCTTCTATTATGTATTCAGTGTTTGGTACATATCAGACTGTTTATTAATGAGTCAGGACACATATGTAGGTTTCTGCTTTCAGTTTTTCTGCTAATCTGTGTATATCTGTCCAACTTATTTTATAGTTGGACAAACAAAATAATCCTGATCTCACGTAAGCCTGGCTTACATAGAAAAGAAAACTTTAAATGTTATGATATCTTCTACTTTTTGTTCTGTTTATTTTTTACTTAGAATATCAACATAAGGAATAGAAAATGTGATCACTGAGATTCACTTGTTAACTGCCTGGTGGATGAAGAAAAGGCTGTGGATGTGTCTACCTGGACTTCAGCAAAGCCTTTGACACTGTCTCCCACAGAACTCACCTGCGAAAACTGGCAGCCCATGGCTTGGACAGGTGAAGCCTTCACTGGATTAAGTGAAGGATTAAGATCTGGCTGGATGGCTGGGCCCAAAGAGTGGTGGGGAATGGTGCTGTATCCAGTTGTCAGTCAATAACCAGCGGTGTCCCCCAGGCATCAATGCTGGGTCCAAACCTGTTTAACATCTTTACGGATGATCTGGATGAGGGGGCGGAGTCTACCATTAGCAAATTTGCAGATGACATGAGGTGGGGGGAAGAGTTCTGTTGGAGGGTAGGAGGGCTCTGCAGAAGGACCTGGACAGGCAGGATCAATGGGCTGAATCTAACAATGTGAAATTTAACAAGACTAAATGCCAGCTCCTGCACTTTGGACACAACAACCCTGTGCAGCTCTGCAGGCTGGGGGCAGAGTGGCTGGAGAGCAGACAGAGAGAAAAGGGCCTGGGGATATTTATTGACAGCAGCTGGACATGAGCCAGCAGTGTGCCCAGGTGGCCAAGAAGGCCAATGGCATCCTGGCCTCTATCTGCAATAGTGTGGCCAGCAGGAGCAAGAAGTGACCATCCCTCTGTAGTCTGCATTGCTGAGGCTGCACCTTGAGCTGTGTCCAGCTCTGGGCCCCCCAATTTTGGAAGGACGTTGAGATTCTGAAATGTGTCCAGAGAAGGGCAACTAGGCAGGGGGAGGATCTAGGACACAAGAAACACTCTTATAGGAGTGGCTGAGGGAGCTGGGGCTTAGCCTGGAGAAGAAGAGGCTCAGGTGAAACATTATCAAAAGGAAATGTTATTATATGTTCTTGTTGAAAGATTCTCATTGGAAATATGCAATGAGTAACTTCTATCTAGATCTGTTCACAATCATATGCTTATCTCAGAATATTTCATAAGCTAGACCCTGCGCAGAGGAACAAATCCATAATCTTTTAAAAGTGGATGATTTAAGTTTTCTTCTCCTTGAAGCCATTTCTCAGTATTGCAGTATTTAATAAAGTTGTTTTGAAAATTTTAAAATTATTTTACCTAGCAATTAAGACAATCATGAAAAAAAATTTTAAGTGGATATGCAGTGGCTCAATATGTGTGACTTACGTTTTATTATGTTAGATAGAAAGGGCTTTATATATTTTACCTGAACCTATACCATGAGATTTTGCACAGGCATAAATGAAGAAAAAGACCCTTTCAAGTCAGCCAACACACTCACCTAGATAGAGTGTGTGGTGCCACAGGACTCGAAGAATGAACTACTCATTGAAGATGAAATAAAAAGTTCTGCTTCTTTTCCAGACAAAATGCAGGTGTAGAAATTATTGGCCAGCTAACACATGTAAAGAACGGTTGTGGATTAACTCCAGCCAGCCATTAAACCCCCACAGTTGCTCACTCACTTCCCCCATGCAGGGCTGGGGAAGAGAACTGGAAGAGAAAAGTGAGAAAACTGTGGGTTGATATCAAGATGGCTTAATAAATAAAGTGAAGTCTGCACATGCAAGCAAAGCAAAATATGAAATTAATTCACCACTTCCTGTGTGCAGGCAGGTGTTCAGACATCTCACACATAAACACCGCCACTTTGAGTGCCTCCCTGTTCATTCTTCTTCCCTCAGCATGATGGAAAAACATAGACATATATGCTCAGCATATACTGAGTGTGATGCCACACGTTTTGGAGTATGTCTTGGGTCATCTGAGTGTCCCAACTCTCTCCCCTTTCAACTTCTTGTACACCCTCAGCCTTCTTGCTGGTGGTGTGGAGGGAGAAGCTGAAAAGGTCTTGAAGCTGTGCAAGCCCTGCTCAGCAGTAACTAAAGCATCCCTGAATTATTAGTGCTGTTTTGGTCATAAATCCCAAACATGGCCCCATGTTAGCTACTGTGAAGAAAATTAGCTCTGCCTCAGCCAAATACAGTACAAGGATGCATCATAATATGTCACTGATACTCACTTTAGAAAACGAGTTTATGATTGGATATTGCATTTAACTGCTGTTCTCTTCAACTCTGGAATATGGTGACGATTCCAAAAAGGAAATAAATTGAAAGAATAGTAGAACAAACATTGCAATTGTTAGGCAGAAAGAGTAATTTCTAATGAAAATAACAACCAAAAAAATGTTAAGAGGACAAAAAAAGGGAAAACAAAAAGACTGGAAACTTCCTTTTTTTCAACATAATTTGAGATTTATTCTGCCAAAATTTATAAAGATCAGACTCAAGAAATTGTTTGAAAGCCAATTCAGAAAAATGGTTCTGTTCAACTTGTCTGTGAATCTTTGCTTTATTTTATAAAGAATTGTTAATTGATCTCTACTGTTGTTTTGTCAGATAAATATTTGTGAAGCACATTTGATGGCCCTGAAGTATCTTTGGATGGTATTGGAGGCTACCCATCCATGATAGGTTATCATACTAGTTATGTGAATTTAATTGAAATTCAGCTAGTTCACAGGATCAGTTTCATGCTGATGGAACTCTTTACTTTTCTTACCTGTGATAAGGAGCTTATGTCCTCACACCAGAAAAAAAGCCAAAAAATCCCCTCTCATTTATACTCCATGTTACAAATTAATGCATTATATATATAGATATATATATAGTCATGTCAGTAACCAGGAATTTAGTTCTAAGAGGATAGCTTTGACCCCATAATAAAACCAGACATCACTGATTGACTTTTGCTGTAAAAATATGAATGTTTTGAGGAAGAATTCAGAATAATTTTGGAAATAAAGACTCCAATAATAGATTTATAGTCTTTTGCATATGCTTATGGGCATGCAGATATTTCTGTGTTTTATTTATTTGATGCTTCAAAATCAAATGAAGACATGTTCTCTGTATTCAGGCTTCTATTGCTTCATTGCTAAAATATTCTCTAGTCTCTTTAGAACAGATTTAAGACAAAGGATGATTAAACTGTTTTCTAGTTTCTCTATGCCTTTGTGAGAGAAACTTATACCTGACTGAAAATCTAGAACCATTCAGTCTTGGTCTGCATGTAGTGGACTTCTGTCACCTTCTACTGGAATGTAGGAACGGTAAATCAAATAGATTTCTTCCACTATCATCTCCCAAATAATTTGAAAAATATGGGCTCCTACTTGGGAAAAAGAAAAACTTCTTTGCCATTGTCTCAACAGTTCAACAGAAATGCAGCTGTCCGCTCATCCAGGCACTCTCAAGTGCTAGAGATCAACTCCATGACATCTCAGTTCAGCTTCCTGTGTGCCACAAGCTTAGCTCCCCTCCATAATCCTCCCAACCTCTTTTTCATCATGAACAGCCAGACAACAAAAGTTTAAAGGAGAAACTAAGTGTGCAAGATTTTCGGCCCTGCCAGCTGGAATTTTCACACAGTTTCCCCTGAAAATATGCTTAACATGTTGAAGAAGTTATGGGCTCTGAGGATTTATCATAGGCTGGGTTGAAAAGGTCATTTCCAGTTTCTGAATCTTTGCAGTTCCAGATCACATTAGCAGCAAAAATGTTACTGGGTTTTGTCCTGGACAAAATACTGTTTTCTTCTTGTGTGTTATGATATCAGCAGTTAACACAGTAAGTATAATGATGAATAATAATTTTGGGTACTTTTCAATGTATATTGCTATACATCCTATGCATTAATTAACCATCTGTATCTGAGGCTGCCACTGGCAGATGAAAAATTGAAGGAGTGAGGCATAGATTCGCCCCTATTAAATGTTGATGCAGTCATTTAAGTTAAAAACAGGTATCTGTTACAGAGATCAGAGAGCTGGATTCCTCTACAGGTGGTACAGTCCTTAACTGGCCTGATAGGTGCTTTAAAAGGAAGAGAGGATGAAATTGGGTACTAAATATTATGTCCCTTGACTATCCTTTAATTCTCCAAGCACTACAGAAGATGCGTAGTTAATCTCATTTTCTTCCTTTTTCCTCCAGAGATCATTCATTCAGAGGAAAAAGATTCAGATATGGATGGAACAGTACTATCAAAGCTGAGGCTTCCATATTGCAATCAAGACACATTTTAATGACAGCCTCCCAACCCCTAAATTTGCAGAATCTAAATTGACAATACATCTGGTAATGAAAAATAAATCCCTCTTCACATCTAAAACTAATACCTAAGCAGCAAAAATAATTTTTAAAAGGGCTTTTTAATTATTCTCCATAGTAACCTTTTCTTTTAGGATCACCATATGTACCCCATTACCCCATGATCTCACTTTAAATTTGTATGACACATTAAGGTCTTATCATCCTGGATCGCAAAGGGATACATTAAAATGCCACGTATTTTACTATTGATGTTTCCTTGGCAATTAAAAAAACAACAACATACCATGCCATTAACAGTGACTAGTACTAAGGTCACTTAAAATAAAATGCAGCTTAGAAGTGTAACTGGATGGAAGTTTTCAAATTTCAGTTCTGTTGGTTGTTGCCATCTTAGCATGAATTAAATGATCACTTACTAAGACAAAACCAGAAATACTGTCTTCTGTTTTCTAATATGTTCCTTCATCTTCCACTTAACTACTGATTATAGGCTTTAATATCTGACATTAGTTAAGATTTTGGTCAATCTATACAACACCAATACTTGAAGATAAGTTCCCTGGGTTAATCAGATGGAAATAATTTCTGGAAGTTCCAGATAATCAAATCTGTACATGCAATCCAGTTATTATATTGCCACAGTAAGTTTTAGAGCAGATGTCTGATGCTGTAGAAACCTCTTTATAGCAGAATTTAAATCGCCCTTGTTCAGTAATGACATAGGTTATTAAAACACTGTTTTTGTGGTGACCTAATTAAAGCATTCTATCAAAAACAATCAAAGCAGCCACTCTTTAACTGATGAGGTTTTCCAATCTCAAAATGCAGCCCTGATGAAAGCACAGCATAAAAAATAGATAAAATTATGATTTCTGCTGAGAAATTAGTCTGCAGTGGTTGTTAATAAAGAAAGGAAAATAGGAATTTACATACCAACACATGAACTTTGTAAGTGTGGACTCTCTTCTATTACCTTTTGCAGCAGGCAAAGTGTACTGTTACAACTATCACCCTCAAAATGTTATTAAACAATTCCAGGGTGAGAATTATAAGATATTTTAGTTTTGGAAGCCTAGGAGCTAGACCATGAGCTTTACTAACCTAGCTGTCAGTCTCCTGGGTAAGCTGTGATTCCCTGCAGCCCTGCCAGAATTTTATTAAACACACTCTTGGTTTTCCTGCAGTTACAGAGTGTAGTTCTGCACGCTGCTACTCAGTGGAGGCTTCACTATGCATCTAGAAGCAGTAGTAATGTTTACTTGGTCTTTTCAGATTTGGATTTATTGCCCAGTGACACAAAACAGGATTCTCCTCATAACGCTTCAATAGAAGAGATCCTAGCCAATCCAAAAAGATAACTTTCAGTTGTCATTTAGAGTCATCTTTTCAGACTATTTTCTTACATTGATCATCATTGTTAACAAGCCTAAGAGAAACTGTGGTACCCACTCTACCTTGTGAATCCAATTAACAAAATCTGGCAGAATATTTGAAAATTAATTTTGATTAAAGCAGTGCAATTTAGAAAGTGCAAAATTCCATTTAATGTTAGTGGATCTTATTTGAGACAATTATGTATAGGATATACCAATGGTTGTAGATACCACTGAGTAACCTTTGTTCTATATTTCTTTCCCAATTTCATTCCCAAATTAGATAGTGAGGAAAAGATTTTTCAAGGCCTATGGCTAAATATTTTTAACCTTTTAATAATACTTGCACTACAGCAGGTAAATATTAGTTTGAAATATGTTGTAGCTCTGAAGTTTATCTATTCCATCTAAAAGATATGTAGGAAGATAAAAAGAAAAAATAAAGTAGTAATGAAAATACTCTCATCATTATTCTTTTCTCAGAACATGTACTCTGTTCTTACACTTCAAAGATCTCAGAGTAATTTTACAGTCCTTCCTTCTCTCCGTCTGTCTGACGCTAAGTGATACATCTCAGTTTTCCTGTACATATCTAAACGGGGGTGTAAATTTACTACCCAAAAGGGAGTGGTAAATCTTACATACCTTGCCTGGGATGGACAGTAACACGAGCTGTCCCCCAAGTCATGAGCTAACATTATCCAGGAGAGTGCTACCTGACAGGGAAAAGTAACATCCCAATCTGTGTGCTAGTACTTAAAGAACAGAGACAAATGATGGCCAATGCTCACAACTCTGCCTTCATTGTGCTTTATCTGCTCATGCAGACATAGCCACTAAGGTTATATGAGCCCTGGAAATGTCTGAATGAGATAAACAGATTAATCTCTAGAACTGCAGAGATTCACTCACTTCCTAGAACACATGGTCTCTGGATATTTGCTTCACAGTATTATGAGAACAAGCATGTCTGTCTAATGCCAATGTGATCCCTCCCATCTAATATTCTGAGCTAATTTTTACTCTTTTCTTTTTTTAATTTTTTTTTTTTTTAAATTTTTGACTAACTGGTACTAGCTCAGTGTTTTTATTTTGGCACAGCTCTTACATTAACATGGTACTCTCTTAATATGATAAGAGGTGAGTCTATCTGGAGCCTTGGAGAGTAGAGCACCAATGAACTTCTGTAACTGAAATTCTAATCAACTCTTAAAGCATTTCATTTTTATTAAAATTAAAGAGAAAAGTAATTAATTTAATTGGAAAATTAGAGCAACTGGAAAATTGGAGCTAACAAGAATTAGATTTTGGTTTTGAGAGAGGTGATAATTTTTACTAAGCTTATATTCAACACTGAGCGAAAAAAAGTTGCACACAAAAAGAAATACAACTGATGTTACTGCACCTGTATTTTACTTTGGGGGAATAAAGAGCAACAGATTGTGCATGACCTGCATGTTTGTAAGATACTGTCATCTTGTTTAATTCTTCTATGACATCTTGTATGGATATTTCATAAACCACCACACAATTTCAAGCTGGCGAACATCTCTTTGAGAATTTTGTAAAATGTTCAAAAGGTCAAAAGTAATTATTCAGCGTATATTCATTTTTTCTACAAGGTGGCTTCTCTTCTGGCATAGCTTTTTAAAAGCTGCTTGTAAAACATCAATGCAATGCTAAGCATTCAAAATGCCAACTGACCAAAAGCATCTCTTTCTAACATCAGTTTTACATTAGACTTGAAAATTGGTGCAAGGGCATTTTTGTCTGTTTGAGGCTTGCTTTTCTTTGCTTTACAGAGACACAATCATACCAGTTCATATAACAGAGAAGACCTTGAGAATGTAAACAACATTCCCACTCTGGACTAATGGAAAAAAAGCCAGCTAGAATAAAAATGTATGAACTTCCTGTCCATGTGTGCAAACTTGGCCTCTTTATGCCTTTGGTTAGTTCATAACATATTGGGGGGGGGAAAAAGAAAGTTGTTTTTGGAGATAATTTTATTTCCATCCAGTACCTCAGACACTTCTAGACCCACACACTACAGTGTGCTCTATGACACCCCAAAGAAACAAACTAGGTTACCAGACCCTTGTACCTGCAGTCTACTTACTTCTTTCTGAAAATCCAGCAGCTCCATATGAGCAGAGCATTCTTGGGAATAATGCATGATGGTCTGTGTCTGACATCACCAGCTGAAGCTAATACACTCGAGCTGGAACAAAACAACATGTAGCTCATTTGAAAAGCCCTCAGAAGGAGGTGGTTGCCTTGTCTGATGACTTTCCTTGTGTTTTCAGGAAAAAGACTTGGATATCCCTGTGTTCTGAGCAAGCAACACAGAAAGAATACACTAAGAGAAAAATATTGCTGCACAGATATTCAAAATAATAAAGTATGTGATGGCTATATTGCCACGTAGCAGTAAGAAAAATATAATTTAAAATTTTCAGTCAAGTTTTTATCGTTTCGCTTTTGGTCACTGCTTCACTGCTGTCCTTTAGCCCAGGGATTTTATTCCAATATATTGTATAATTATGCTTTTGTGATGTGCTTGTTTATCACTCTTAAAAGAGTGTTTATCACTCTTAACTTCTGTACATAGTTATTTTGAGGCCATACTATAGGCAAAAGCTGAATTTTAAAATTTTAGGAAAAAGTATGGAATAGAAACTTCAGACTCTTTTTTTCCACCTTTGTTCAGTGACAACCTTTAGATATTTATAGACTGAAATGGGAAGTAGAAGATCCAATGTCTCAAAATTTATTGTCTGAAAACTCTGACCGTACTACTGTCTCACTAAAAAGCTTTGTAAACATCCCAAACTTGAGTCTTCCAGGGTATGTCCTTTCTTCAATTTTTAGATTTACCTTTTTGAAAACTAGTCAGTATGAAGGACATTGTATAGGCTGTAAATGTAAGTTCTAGAGTCCTGATAACCCTAAGAATTGAATATCAGGCTAATAATATTAATAAATGAATACTGATCTAGTTGTGTTTTAGGGTTGATGCATTTGCTTATCTATATGCTCTACAAGTATGCAAACATTCTTGAGGGGAACACATCAGATGAATGTTAGTAATATCCAATGTATTTCCTTCAACTTTATTAAAATATTTTTTATCACATTTGATAAAACCAGTGTCACTAATATGCAACCCACATAATCCTTGACATCACAAGAAATATGTTACCAAATATAATTTGGATTAGAGAAATTGTGAGACAATATTTCTATAGAATGGAAAAGCAGATCTATGAGTATGCTTTTCAAAGCTTAATGTATTCTCAATGACATGGGTTCAAATTTTCTATGTAAAATTATTTGAATTTTTACTTGTAGGAAAATCTGGAATCTTTAGACTATGAGTTTTTGACTTTTGGTTGCTTTTATTTCTTTTTTCCTTCCTTTCTCTCTTTCTTCGCATATTTTTCACTAAGAAATAAAATTATAGTAGTTAAAAATTATTAGCAATATGAGTATAATTAGAAAAAAGCCCACATTTTGTTGAAATTTAAGGTGAAGATCATTAGCAGTAAAGTTAAAATTTCTTGAAAGGACTAAAAAGTTTTGATGTCATACTTCAACACTTTGATATATTATATTTCAGTTCTCCAGTCCAAAACAAGTTTTAGCTTTGAAATGTAAAACAGTCCATTAGATTAGAACAAATATCTTTGTCGTACTTTATGGAGTCCTTCTTTTTATTTTTTCCCATTCTTGAGTCCCATGCAAGGATGTTAATGACCACAGGAGACATGAAGAACTGGGAAATCTCCTTCAAGATCTCCAATTAGCATCCTACATTTTAAAGCTCTGTTAGTAGACCATCATGGTTTACTAATGGTTAATAAATATATGAAAAAATATTGTAACTGTCCTGTAAAATGACTTCAAAGGTTTTTACCTCTAGTGAACAGAGTCTTCTCAAGATGGATTTTTATAGTCACTTTTCACATATATACATGAAAAACTATTTAGGGCAAAATCCACTGAAGCTATTTTGCTTACAATTGTAAAATGCTTGTATGATGCACAATATCTGTTTATCTGGGTACAGAATGATCCTTCCTCACACTTGTTCTTAAGTCTTGTAGATTGTGCATGAGAAAAAGTATGCAATTAAGTTGTTAGGCCCTCTTCCCTGATGTAATTAATTCAAGTTAGTTGAGAAACAAATGGTGCATTTCCTTTTTTCTCTGTCCACTTTACAAATGGTCTGTATAGCACCTGTGGGCAAGTTTGGCACGTGCATCTATCTGCTGATACACACCCACATAACATGTGCCTTGCACTACATAAATTACTAATAAATACTAGGTCAGGTTGACCAATAAATTCCAGCTGCTTTGTACTGCCCTGTTCAATATAAACCAGCTGTATGCAAGTCTCATCTGGCTGGTTCAGATGGATTTACAGTTATTTTGGCTTGGCAACACCACACAAATCAATCCATATATATTGATGAGACTTGGTCAATACCTCCTCTGAAATCACACAAAATGTATAAGAAAATCTAACCTTTCAACAATTATTTTTAACATCCACTTTAAGAATCTGAATCTGAAGAGATAAGGTCACATTAGTAAAGATAGCCAGTAAAGGTTAACCATTTAAATCATACATCTGTAAGAAGTTAAGGTACACTACAGCAATTAAACTCATGAATATAGGTCAGCACTCTAATCCCATGTCTGGTTTAATCTGATCTACAGAAAGGACAACTTTTAAACATTTTTTTTTTCCAGTGCGAGTTCAATGGGAAATCAAAATATCTGAAAAAAGGGTGAAATCCATTTTGCTAACAAAACAAACTTCATCAGAAACAATCTTGTAAATGATCTGTAGCTTAAAAACTTATTTCAGCCTATTCCTGGAAAGAATCTTCGTAAGATCAGAGGCCTTTTAAAAAGCAGAAATGTCCAACATCTGTTTCTGTGTTTCATGAAGGCAAGACAAAGATAAATTAATACCATATGTGGAGCAATATGATTCAAAAATCCAGGTTTCTTGGAATTTCAAAAAATAGGTTTCCAGGTTTGTATAATAAATAAAATCAAAGATAAAGGATTTTTTAGTACTTATCCTGAAAAGTAAGAAATTCATCAATCAAAAAATAGAAAAGTATGGTTTATATATAATACAGATTTTTTTTTTTAACATTTAAGGAAGAGAACTGTGGTGTAAAATAAAAGTCTTAAAAGAATCATGCAATTAAAGTATTTAGACTGAATAATGTCTTAGAAGAATCAAGATAAAGTAGCATAAGAATATTGCCATTTGCCTTTGGCATTTGTATTTTTTTTTATTTTAGAAAGACCATAGCCTTTCAAAAGCCTCTTCTGTCAGGAAAGATTACATCCTAGGAAGGTTATGTCCTAGGCTGTGCCTTGTAAATTTTTCTTTTCTTTTGCAGAGGAGTTTTCCTTTGACTATTCCCATGAAGAAAGTTCAAATATCATTGGCTCCAGTCAACTGACAGAAGAACCATATTACAGGGTGTAAACAAAACAAGATGATGATGTCAAGGAGTCTCTCAAGTTCCATGCTGCAGTAGATACTGGATGTTTGAGGTTGCTGATGGGCTGTTTTGTAGATCACCATCTTGGTAGCTTCACATTATGTGTGGGTGTATGGCTGCTTTCCAGATATTTTGCTTTAAAGTCACGTCAGCCATTTATTTTTTCTTAACTTTAAGTTCTTCCTGGATTTGTGTAGCCCCAATATTCTCTCAGGCAGGGGTTAGAATTTGCTCCCAGATATTTGTGGAATAGGTTCCTACCAAAGTGGTAACCTCTTCCAACAGTAAAAGTAGTTCAGGCTTAGTCTGTGGCTGAAAGAACAGCGTAAGCATCAACCACCAGTGCTGACCCTATGTAATCCTAAATGTAATGCCTGGTTGCTATAAGACCGAAGAGGTGCAGAAGAGATGGTTTGCTTGATTTCTTTTAGCCACAGAGGTTAAACAATCCAACTGAAAATGTTTACAGAATAAAGCAGTAACTAAAGTATTGCAAAATTAAGGGAAAAGCCCAAGATTTTTTCATAAGTTTAATTGATTTTAAAATTTGATGACACTGTAGGTAAAGAGAAAGAATATTTGGTTCTCAAAAAATAGCATGGTTAATAGATAAGCATCCTCCTATGAAAATAGTGTTCAAAAGCCAAAGTTCACACAGAAAAGCAAAACAAAACCAAAACAAGCAATGCCCCAAAGAAACAGAACAACCAACCAACAACAATAACAACAACAAAAATCGCACAATTTCCCCCTAAAATAAACTAAGCAAATAGCCCCCAACCACCATTTTATGTTGGTAACAGTCCCGTGGGGTCACTGCCACTGTGTTTCAGCTCAACAAGTAGAAGACAGTGGTTTTCACACCATATTGGTCTTCAAACAGTGTTGCTCACAGGCCAGGGAAGAATGAAGATCACTGCTCTAGACTATACCTTGAGACTTCTGTAGGGCTAAACTAAGCCTTTTCACCAGAAATAGAGCTAATAAGTCTTGCTCAAAAAGATTAGTTAGTTTCTAACACTTTCCCTTCCCTTTTAAACACAACAGCATGAAAAGCAAATAAAAAATTCATTAGACACAAGTGGATTTTAATCATTTGTGCAGTGTAAAATATTAAGGAGAGCTGTAAAGTTTTTGCTTCCTACCACTATGCATGTGTTTGATGCATTTCTGTGTCTGCCTTGAAGGGTCTACATAATATCTATTAAGTGACCCTGAGAATGGCTCAGTTGGTTAGAACATAGAGCTGATGGCATCAAGGTCACAGGTTTGGTCCGCACATGAGCCACTCACTTGAGAGCTGGACTCGAAGCTCCTTGTGAGTTCCTTCCAGCTCAGAATATTCTAGCAGCTTGTATAGTAAATTTGGACAAGAAGAGGTTAGGAGAGGGTGAGTAATTAGTGGCAGAAACATTCTGGTGCTTTTTTCATTTGTTTCAAAGTGGTTTCCCAAAAATAAGTATCTTCAGAGGTGTCAATCTGGACTTGGTCCAGGTTGGATATGCCTGAGAGTGTTACATGATCCTCCTTTTATCCTCCTGTTTGAGATCTTGATTAAACAAACTGTTCTCAAAAGGTTTAAAGAAACGCTTGGGAACAATGTGAACACACAGTATTACTAGATTTCGCTTGCCATAATACTTGATGTTGTACTGAAAATTTATTTTGAAATTGTTTTTTAAGCAGGTGTGGAAATTATACATTAATTTTCACTTACAGGTCCTAGATGACTTTAATCTCAAATAATGCAGAAAGTAATTGCAAACAAACTCTAGATTCAGAGCTTGAAGATCAGACTAGATCTTCAAATAAAATTCATATGGTTTGGTTTACTGTTAATATATAGGTTTTCAATGAATTTCTAAACTCTCATTTTGAGATGGAAGTGCCCTTACTATGACCCTCTCTATCAGAAAAAAATGTTCATTTGCAGTGAAACATATGGTTTTCTGACTTTTGGAAACAAAATGAAAATTAAACTTTATTCATATTTTATTTTAATTTTTGAACTTCAGAGACGTGGAAATAACACAGGAAGTCCTCTTTGGAATTTATGATACTACCATGTTTGGGGTTTTTTTGTGTAGCTGCAAAATATTTTAAAAGATTCCCTATGTAAATCAGGAAAAATAAGTGGAGAAAGTCAGGCTTTCTATGCAAAGTATAACATCAACGACTACCAATAGACCATATTATGAATTCTTATCAGCAAGGTGCGAACTTCAGAAACAAAAAATCTTAAGAAACAACAACAGAAGATGATATCATCCAATCAATATTTTGGAAGGCTGTTTTGTTTTTGTTTAGTTTACATTTCATATATAAATAATAGTACACTTTACAATATTTTCTTGCTGCGAAATGACCCTCTGATCATCTGATCGTCTGATTTTAAAATGTTAAATTCTCATCAGCAATTTGAGGAAGAAGTGAAATTTAAATCATTCAAGTCAGAAGAGCAAAATATTTAAAACACCAATCACGTAAAGGTGTGTAACTTAAGTGTTTATAATATCCTAATGTCACAATGGACATCAGCACTAAAAATTTGCTCCTCTATCACAAACCCTTAATAAAGCAGGACATAAGGCAGCATGGCTGCAGTGAGCAGTTGAATGCTACTGTGAGTCTTTTGCTGGCGTTTTCTAGCTTTTCCCCATCTGGAGGCTCCAGACTGCATCTCTTGGCATGATCTCTGAGACTAAAACAACCACTTTTCCAGTTTAGAAAAGGTTATAGGGAGTGGAGTGAGTGACCCTGTTTGCATCACAAGAGAAGTGCTTGGAAAGGTGTAATATTTTATATAACAAATTTGTCCTTCTTTATTGGTTTGTGCTCAGCTTTGACTTAACCACCAAGTCTTTCCAAAAATAATGACAGAAGAGAAAACCAAAACACTGAATAATCTCTTCTATTTTTTAACTTTAAATAAAGAGCAGAAAAAAATAGTTGCAAAACTATTAATTCTTAGGTAATCACAAAATGTTCTAATGAAGAACCCAAGTTCTTAGTGACAAAGGAACACATAAGAATAGAATCATGTACACAGTGCATTTGAACTTAAGAGTCATGTACCAATCAAGAGAATGATTTCAGTAACTTCACTTTTCACAGAGGACCTGGATGCTACTCTTCAGCTGGACAAAAGCAGCAGCACTGGAACTCATGGACATCACAACATATGCTGGTTGCTCACCTTTATCCACAATTAAATAGCTGCAAAGGACCTAATCTCAGTCTACAGGGAGCAGCCATTAATGCCTAACCTTCATTATCCAGGATAACCATCTCCTTTCATGATAGTTTATATGTGACAACTTAGTCATTTGAGTTCCATTCATTCTCACAGCACACATTTAAGTTACAGTACTTGAAACTAAGTTGACTCCTAGGAATGATCCATAGATGGTTTGAATTCCTGCCAAAGATAATATATCTTCTGAGGAAAGAAAAAAAGACAACACAAAAAAGCAATAAAAGAATAAGCTTTATGGGAAGAGCAGACTCTTTTCCCATAAATGGTGAATCAATCCATTATATTTGTGATAATCAATACCATGGATCCTCTTCATGTCAAGGTAAAAAAAAAACCAACTTGATAAAGAGACAAATCATTATTAATTCATTCATTTCAATAACATTAATCACGACAAGCTAATGTGATATTAATGTGGATGTAATATGTACTTCCCATAGATAGGAATTTCACTGTAATATAGGAATTAACTACTGTACCATGGTTTTAAAGGGTTATGTAAATTGATAAATAGCACCAAAAAGCTTTTTAAATAGGCGTAGGCATGAATCTATTGATGTGCTACGTTCTGGTGGAGATGGGAGGGTGCCCACATCCTGCTCCTGTGCCCACACTTGCAGGTATGTTAACTCTCTGCTTTGCATTTTCCATGAGTTATTGCCCACAGCAACAGCCAGTCAGTTTTCAACATTGTGGTCGTGTTCCAGGAAATATTGATGTGGGAGATTAGTAGTTCTGGGAATGGAACCAAAGCTGGTGAGCAGTGAGCTGATGCTCACTGGTGCCTAGGTGGAGTTTGGGAGTCATGTGTGTGAATGGTGCCCTGAACACTCTTCCACACCAAGGGAGGGGAGAGCTTGCCAGATGTGCCTCCCATAAGAATCTTCAAAACTGGTTCTGCCGTATCATTATGGTATGGGTAATTCAAAACAGACTCATCCTATGTGAGCTATTCTTGAGTGTGGTGTATGGTATGGTGTGATGTGGTGTGGTGTATGGTATGGGGTATGGTGTATGGTGTATGGTGTATGGGGTATGGTGTATGGTGTATGGTGTATGGTGTATGGTGTATGGTGTATGGTGTATGGTGTATGGTGTGGTGTGGTGTGGTGTGGTGTGGTGTGGTGTGGTGTGGTGTGGTGTGGTGTGGTGTGGTATGGTATGGTATGGTATGGTATGGTATGGTATGGTATGGTATGGTATGGTATGGTATGGTATGGCGTGGGGCTTGGACAACAGAGAAGAACCTTCTCTTTTCTCACTGAGCACAGCGCTGAGTTTAGCAAGGCTCTACAGCCCTCTGCTGAGGTTGTCAGCAGTGCTGAGAACCAAGCGTTAATGGAGAACAGTCCAATGAAGGAAATGGAAAACTGAAATATCAGAATGCATAAGAAAAACAGAAATAGTAAACCACCTTTGTACTTAAAGCACTTTATAGGGATCCGCTGTATCCCTAATCTCACCTAACATTTATATTCCATGGAAAGTTGTAAAACTCCAAGATGATGATGAAAATTCCACTTTGAACAGTAAATTGTACTAAACTCCAGTAGTTTCTTTCAATCAGTATTTCCATGAGTGTACGAGTCAAATTACCAGTAGAAAAAATGCAATTTTCAAATATAATCTACCTATTTTTTCTTTGGAGTATTGCCTGCACATTGCCAGATATACTAAAGGTATTTGGGCTATAATTAGTATTTTTCCTAAGGAAAAAATATTGCTATTATGCTAAAAATGCTTTATGTTCCATTAAAAAAGAATCATTTTATTCTGTAGGTTTAATAAATTTAATCTTCTAGATATATCCTTTATCAAAAAGCATGCCAGTGTTACAAATTAAGTTAGTTCTGTAACAATACTTGGAAGCTCAAAACACTAAAATTAGTTTTACTAAAGATCCCGTATTTATGCTTTGAATGAACAAGTTCAAGTGCAGCAATGAGCTTGTAACAGCACAAACTGTATCTCTGGGTCTGCAGTTCTTGCTTCATATTTGCAGACACCTGACACGTACAGAGCACCCATGTTGAACCATTTTTCTATAGTGTATTAGTGTCAATATTTGTTGCCCACACCAAATTCTGTTGTAGAGTAACCTGAAATATTTTCACAGCAAACAAATACAACTATATTTACTATCAACTATCAGATTTTTTGTCTGAGAGTTTTTTGCTCCATTAAATGCAGCAGCAATGCAGTTTGATCTGCTTTGGTAACTGGAAGCAAAAATTACTGCATTTTGCCATCATGTAGTTTAGGATCATGTTTTAGTCCTCTGGATTTTTTATTCTTTAAAATCCAATTCTGTACATAATTTGCAGATACTTTTTCTGTCATATGGGAAGGCAAGGGGGAAACAAATATCGCAAAAAGTTAAATGTCATGAATATAGTTTGGAGCCATCAACAATATTTGTACCCAATACTGCAGCCCATTACTACAAGAGATTCTTTCTGCTATTTTTTTAATATGCAAAACTACTAATGACTTCTGTACCTTAGCTGCTTATCATAAAACTGGTCAGTTAAAATTTCCTGACTTCCATCTTTTGTCTGTCCTATCTGATAACCCTCTGGGAAAGCACTTTTTATAAGTGCACAATACAATAGGACCTAGATCATGGCTGACATCTTTACTGATATCCTATCAAATGGTCATAAGCAATTATTCAAAAGGAGCTTTGTCAATGAATGAGATTTGTGATAAGCTAGGAAGGTTAATATTTCTGTCAAGAGCATAGATATCTATTCATTGCATAATCAAGATCACCACAGAAATATCTCAATAGTCTTTATTACAGAAGAAGAAGAAGAAGAGACTTTTGAAAGTATTTTTGTTAAAAACCTCTGGCATATGATTTTCTCCTAGCTTCTGAATGGTTTTGTAGCAGCAGAAAAAGTTATAAGCCTGAAGGTAAAGGGGCACAGTGGTCATGGGATAAAATTTGGCTAGTCTTAAGCATCATTTTAGCTTCAAGAAATGTCACTTTCATATACATGTGATATTAATTTAAAATTATTTTGATTTACTTTATTACATACCAGGAGAAAGAAAACACAGTAATTTTAAGAATGATCCATATTTTATCAGGGTTCTTTAATAGAGAGAGCTAGCTTGAAATAATTCATTAATATTGTAATCTTGATTTTTTTTTCTGTATTTATTTCTGTATTTATTTCTCTTCTTTTAAAACTGTGAAAGGCACATGAAGATAATAATAACAATGGATCACATTGTTCTTTCACCTCGATTGTTTTAGTTTCAAGTATTTTAATAATAGACATGATTTTCAGTATGTTTCTGATACAATGCTGGAATTGGAAAAAAAGGAACAGAGGATAAAATGAAGGTCAGTAACTTTTATTCTCATAATAAATCACAGGCATCTTATATTTTAACCTCATCTTGAATTTTCCTAGCAAATAGATTGAGAATTTTCTTTTTTTTCTTTGAGAAATAAGTCCAAAATATAACATTTCTGAAAGCACTCAGTAAGCCTCCAAATCTCTTGATGATACCCAGAAACATGGTGTTTCTTGGTTTGTTTTCTTTTTAGAAATGGAAAAATAATTATAAAACATATTGTGCTAATAAATCAAAAAAGGCGCTTGAAATAATCTCATAAAATGTTATGGCTTAAATAATGCCCTTCATCAGTATTCTTTGTTTAACATTTTATGTTTATTGATAAATGAAGATGCATTTAAATAATTCAAACAAAACATTAGCTGCAAGCAAGGAATTAATAATTGATAGGACTGGAAGGGTTTTTTTTCACTTGGGAAATAGATAATATTAGCTTAATGTGGGGTTGTAGGAACAGAGGAAATGTAATGGATCTGCCTGCTTTAAACTGATGATTGTTATTGTGGTCTGAAAGTTGCTACAAAGGCAAAAGCAGGACAGCTCTGTAACAGCAATAGGTTTCACTCATAGGAGCTGACAAGGCAAATTGTGGTTTGATATGCCAGATTTATACAGGGGAGGGGAGCTAATAAATTTAACATACGCTAAAGGAAAAAAAAATACATGTTGTTAAACTCAGATGTGAGAATTTTCAAATGAAAAAACCTAAACAGTTTTGGACAAAGCCTAAAAATGTTCAGGTTTTTTTCACCTCAGTTTCGTCTCTTGTGATTACCTCCATCCAGAGTTTTCTCTAAGTCAGGGATCCACTAATAAGGATACTGTAACACAGAAGCAAATGCATTCTTGAGGATTCTCAGAGGAAGACCATTTAGTCTAGAAACACTCATTGTAAGGTTTTATTTATGCTTGCTTGCAAAGATGCCAAACTCTTCCAGCTGTGCATTTGACATTGGGGATGTAGAAAAACAGCTTTGTTAGGTCCTCTCTTAAGAAGGAAATTTCTGTTGGTGATCCTCAGGTTGTGTCTGGTGATAGCAAAACTCACAGAGTTACTTTCAAATTAGTTGCACGACTGCCATTTCCATTTGCTCTTGGAGATATCAGATTCATGATGATTTGAAAGTCTACCAAATGATATTTTCACTTCTATATGACATTTGTGAATCTACAATCCAAACATTCATTTTACACGCTAGCACCCAGAATTTGCATTTGCACAACTAACCAACGTTTGACTTCATTAGTTTGATATGCAGGACAAAATTGACAATAAATTTTAAAAATTTGTAGCATAAATCTGTAAAAATTTCATAGATGCTAATGCTCCAAAAACATAAAAATAAATGTTCCTCTCATCAAAATCTTTTTCACAGTCATAAACAAGAATATAAAAGGTGTAATCTTATCTGAAAACCAATAGCATTTTTCAGGTTTTAAAAGCTAGTTCGAAAGATCACAGCCTTATTGTATTTGATCATTACTACAAGAAACCATGCCATTATGATATCAGGGTTTTACATAAAGGTAGTGCTAGAACAGCCAAACACTTCTAATAAAAGTATTAAATAGAACATTCTTCATTACTTAAACCGTTGTATCTTGTGTCATCACTTACTAAAGATGAATGTGCCATATTACTGAAAATGAACAGTTGTGTTTTCTACCTATTTTCTGCAGGGGTAAATAGTCATAAAGGGATCAAGGCAGTGAAGAATCAAGTTCTGTATCTCTAGCTGTGTGTGCCAAGTTCATACCTGAACATCTCCCAGAATAGGTTTTCTGAAGCAGACAGATTGTAAGTCTGCACAAAATTGGTTTCAGAAATGCAAATGGGAGAAAGCAGCTTTGTTTTCCAGCCATTGCAACACTCGACATGACATTTAGATAGACTTGCTTGCATTGACAGTAGGCACATATGTCTACTATTTTGTTTTAAAATATATGTATTGCTTTTAATAACAACATTACAGCTGTTCGCAAAATGACGCCTCTAGACAGAAGCACTACAATGAAAAAAGAGTATCAACAGAAGGACTGTATCTGCATGCAACTCTGCAGTTGCCAAGAAATGAAGATATAACATATGGTCATTTTGTAAAGGTGAGCTGAACAAAAAACAAGCAGCAACCTAGCCAATTTTTGTCATTTGAATTCTCCTGTTCAAAACCCAATTTACTTTCATATGACTCTTGCTAATTTGAATGATATATTTATTAAAAATATGGTACAACCAGCCCTGCAACTGGGAAAACAATTTAAAAATAAATTTGTGGAATGGTACGTTGCCAATTTTTCACTTGTCTAGAGCTATCCTTTAAAAATTAATGTATAATTTTGCAGCAGAAGAATCGAATGCTATTAACAGCTTGCTAGTGTGAAGAGAGGAAGTTGTAACTTATATTAAATATCCCACTGTTGATATGAATGTCTTCCCTTGATTTATCTGTTTATTGAACTGCCTTGGAAGGGCCACTTCTCATAGGAATGCATGGGGGAATGTTAACATAACCCAAGACTCTTTGATAATCTTTCTGGACATCACCCAAAAAATGACAAGATTTAGGAAAAAACTGATAAGATTGGAAATGTTTCATTTCCCACCATAGCAATTTATAGACTGTAGGGAAAGTGTGGGCTCCAGACAAGCTGCTGGTTTAGGCAACATTACTGGTTTTGTACCCAAATAACCAACAAAAATTCATAGCTGTATGGGGTTTTTTCTTCAACAGAAAAAAAAAATAAAACCCAGATCCTTGATCTAATTGTGCTTACTGATAATGAACATATATATCTTTGGCTCCCTGAGTGTTGTAGGAAAATAACAGGAAGGAAGCTTTTTTCACTTACAGCACTATATCCCAAGCTGCTCTTTCCTTTCTTTTTTTGCTATTTCAGATCTCTTTGCAGATGCACTGTAAAGCCCCATTCATGCATGATATTTTCTCAACATTTCCTCTCTTATTGTCTAGTTCCCTATGTTCTACTTGTCCACAAAGGCAGAATCTTAACAAACAGAAGCATAAATTTGTTTATTTTTTGGTTTTGGGATTCTGAAATATGTCTGTGCTTAGAATAGAAAGCATCACTTTTCCAACCGCCTTAAGGCTTTTGTTATTTTAACTACCTCACACAGAGAAGTTACAAGTACTTGCTTTGTTTCCAATGCATTTCAGCTCTGTCCTAACCAAGACTATTTACGATGAAGGGTAGCAATATATTGCAAAGTTTAGTCCCAGCTAAGAGTTATGGTGTTAGTAAGACCCTGGTGCTACTTGGCCAGCAGAATTGTCTTAAAGAACTCCTTCTGTCTTTATTTCACCTGAATTCTCAAATCTCAGTTCCTGTAATACAGGTTTAAATGATAAAAACAATAAAAGAATTTTTAAAAAACTTGTATAGAACAAGAAGAGCTGTGCATCCCATTTCCCTACCAAAACTACTTCAGCCAGTACCATTTGCACAGAAGACTTGAGCACAAATGTTAACTTAACATACTAGACTGGAAAGAAATCCGTCAGGCAAGAAAAAAATAACTGTCACTGCAGCTCTGTTGCAGTCCTGATGAAAGATAAGAACCTGTGAGAGACAAATGTCTGTCTGCATTTCAGACCAACTACCTAATTTCCACAAACAAGTCAATGGCTGTGGCAGGGTTTCTGCCCCAGCTATGGTCACTGTTTCAGGATCTACAGTCAATGCCCACGTAAAACTCCAGATCATCACACTAGCTGATGGTCAGAGGGAGAATTAGATTTGTTAATGCTGCTCACACTTGAACTGGGGTCAACAGGACAAAGCAGTGGCAGGACTGAGAAAAATCGGGCCTCACTAATTAGGACAGTGCTCAGTTGTCTTCATCTAAGAGGCATCTTTTGGTTTAGGATAGGTGTTATAGAGAATATCAAACAAAATATCCAGCAGTGCCATTTTTGGTTGACCAGCCTAGCCATCACATTTTCAGTCAGTTCTGCAGGGGAATCAAATACCACAGTAGTTTCCCCATACACATTGCTGAGAGAACAATGAGATCCTCTGTCACTATGAGGATTTTCCCAGAAGAGATTTTCAGTTTAACTCACTGCTTTTCATGGCTGTAGGTTGAAGGAAATACCATTTGAGCTGCTAAATTTCAAATATTAAAACGAACCCACAATACTTTCAGTCTATTTTCTGAGAAGAATAGGATGCCCAGAGTCTACTGTGCAGCCATTGCAGGCATAGCTCTAATCCACAGCAACACCACTTTCCAACCTACCCACTCAAGTACAGCCACCAAAGTCAATGAACATCTGATAATTAGGGGGAATGATGAGCCAGCCCTTTCTCTTTATTGTAACAGGAGAAATAGCTCATGTAATACAACACTATACATTGATCCTTTTTTGATCAAGGGAAAAAGATTTTGCAGAGGCATCAGATCATCAGGAAGAGAGGCGAGTGCGTATCTCTATTTAGCCTTGATGAAACAGTCCCTCGTGCATTAGATACTGCTCTAATCCCTTCAGTGCTCAAAAATATAGACAAATAAAAGTGAGTAGAGCACAAGATGAAGAAATGAGAGTAATATTTAGAGCTGTGATCTCAATTTAAGAAAAGCTGAATGAAAAATATATTACCTTGAGTGAAGATGAAGTGATAACAGGATAATTATCTTCCTATTTCTAAAGATTTCTTGAGTTAAGAAAAACATATTTTTGGGGCTATACCAGAAAAGCATGATAAATTCTAGTAAGGGTAAATTTTTGCTGAATACCAGAAAAGACTTGCTTAGCTTTCTACAGGCTATGAAATAGAGTTTCTCATGGGAAATGGAGAAAGCCTGGGACTTTTCAGAACAAAACTGAATAAAGCATAAAATTTTTTACTGCACTGCTGCAGATGTGACCATCTTTTAGTCCTAGATTTGTGCATGTGTGTTACAAAATATTCATTTGGGCATCCAGGTTCTACTTTAGCTATTTTATGGCAGCTTTGTATAGCAGTTTCCTTATTCCTATTTCCCTTTTTTTTTTAAAGAAAACCCCAACTTTCTCCTAGCAGATAATAGTTTCTTAATACAACTTTTTCTATTAGAATATTTCTGTTCTGGAATAATGGAGAACATAAAAAGTATCTGTTATTCATTATAAAAACAATTTCATAGCTATTTATCACAAGGATGTTCATTCATTGGAATGGAATTTTTCCATGTAACTTTAATTCAGTAGACAAGAGGGACCTAAACAGAACATTTAATTTTGAAAATTTGAACCTGACATTTTTTCTCAGAATTTAGATATGAAGTTACTTTAATTCTTCTCTTCGTCTAATTTAGTCCCTATCCCCAAACATGTTAAACTTCCCAAGAAACAAAATAAACCTTGCCTTTTCATCTTACTAGAAGCATACTTAATTATTCTACTTCATAAGGTGATAGTAATGGTACATTATGCTATGTTACTTTATGTTATGTTATGCTATGTTTTGTTATATGTTATTCTGCTTCAGTGTATTCAGAGGCTTTCCAAGGCACTCACTGTAGCTTCCTGATTTTGAAAGAATGTTCTGTTTCTCTGGTCTGCCTCCTTTCCAGCACTGAATAATGATAAACAGATCTCGCAAAAATCTTTTCACTGATGTTTAAACTGAGGAACAAAATTCAGAGAGAGATAAGGTATCACTTTTCACCAAACATGTTACTCTAGCTGCATATCCTACATCTTGACTTGCTGCAATGTTTATAACAACACGTTTTATGTATAATGCCATGAAGTGATGACAATCTGCTCTACTGTCATGGTGTGATGTTGAATTAATAGGAAACAAGGTGAGGGCAGAGCAGGCAATCATTGTATGTGTTAACTTCATGATTAACCATTGGGTTCTTAATAAAGTCTTACTCTACAGAACAGACTGCCAAATATTTTTGTCACTTCTACAATGTTTTGTCAAAATATATGACCTTGAAAGTCACCTTTGAAGTTATCTTAATATTTCATGCAACTGAGACTAATGCAGCTTTTATGAACTTCAGTGGGAACACACCTGATGTGTAAAATAATCCTTAATACTGAGTGAAATTCCTAAAAATGGATCACATGCAGTGAAGTGTGTTGCAAGAGAATGCACTGCATTTCTCTCAATTTAACTAAACTTAGTTCATGTTATTCATTAATTATGCTAGAATGTTTCTCCTTAAATAGAAAATAGAATAATTGGTACCTAGTATTTCCATCACAGTTCGTGAAATCTGTTTGGCAGACTACAGAGATCAAAAGCTTTTGCTCAGTTTCAAGATCATCAACTGCCTACTGCAGATTTCATTAGTTGCTTGTCTTGCTGCACTAGTTCAAGAAGAACGTCACACATGCCCTCATTGCATGAGAAGACTTGTCAAGACATAAACTAGTCTGTCCTCCTTATCTCTCAATGCAGCTGCTGAGACCTTTTGCATCCATGGCGTGTAAGATCATCAGCCATTCTTGCCTACAGACCAGGCTTTATCAAAAGAACTCAGGCTGATTTTCAGTACTTGCTGATATGACTTTTGTCTCCATGATGAGGGAAGTAAAGTCAGAACACAATATCACACTATACCAGGTGAGATAAGGGATCATAGCAAATAAAAAATTCCATCCCCATTAAGCTTATATACCAGGTATGAAGAGACAGAAGGTATAATGGAAACATAATAATACTGGTTGTTTAACAGTTAATCATCTTGAGAAAATTTTGTAATTTTTTTTTTAATTAGACACCACGTAAAATAAAGTTGAAAGAACAGATTGATTGTAGACAGAAGAATAGTTTCACAGGTATTTTTTCCGAGAATGGGAATTAGCCAGAAGGAAAGAAATAAGGAGCTGACTTTAAACTTAACTAAACAAAAAATGATGTTCTGAAAAGGAGGCTAGCTAGAAGCAGTTATTAATATATTGACAGTAATCCAAGGTGATAAAGTGGGATAAGGCTATGAAGAATCTGAAGAATCTCAATGGGCCATGCTCAGTGGGATAAAGTTTTGTTCAGGGCTCTTTTATCAAGAAAATTTTGCCTGCTCATTCCTCCTGAATTTGGTTAGAAGACTGATGAGGGAGCAATGAGTGAAAGCACTCACCCTCAAAAAGGTACAAGCAATAAAAACAAAAAAAACCCCAAAAACTCAAGCCGTTCAATGTATATTTTCAATGCATGTTTGATAGACTGCCCTAGATCAGAGTTATTGATGGTTACTCAGTTTAGTGATACTACAAGTGTCCAGTTTCGCACATTTGGCAGATATCTGTGCCTTAGTATCTGCATTTGCATAATATGGCTGAGTGCAGTCCATGTTAACCAGCATTAGGAATACAATATCTAGAAAGTAAATTATTTAAGAGATATTAATTCTCAAGCTTTTCAGATTCATTTTTGTTAGCAGCAGAAACACATTATTTCAATAATAAGGAAGCTAAATCTTGTCACAGTCCCGTTGATGTTGACCAAAGACCAATTCTGTTTTACCCACAGAATTGAATCAAATCAAACTTATCCTATTTTGAAAGAAAAGCTACCTTATGCAGAAACCTAAATTTTTAAAGGTTGCAAAACATTTGGTAAAAGTCAAATTTTCCTTGAGAAGGTTTTTACATTTATTTTTATAAAGGTTTTATACATATATGCATATACAGATATAAGTGAGATTCATGCTCATAATTTCTAGAAATTTACACTGAGAAAAAATTTATAGTCAAGTTTTTATCTTTAGTAGAGGTTTTATAGCATATATTGTAATTAACAGTCCACAGCCACAAAAGGAAGTTAAGATCTTTTAACCACTACGCAAAAGCTTCATTATTTCAGTTTCAGCAGAGGCTAAGATGTAAACCTTAATATTAGAAACCTTCTTTTGGACATAATTTATTCAAAAAATGCCCCTAGACTTTCTACAGTATGATTACAATGCCTATATGAACTGATGGAATCAAGGCCTTGAAATTCTGACAAGTCCACTGCTCAGCCACTCTCTGTCTGAAGTTGGTATCAGATTCATTAGCATTTATCTATTGCAAATATTTACAGTATTGCAATAGTTTATTGATACTTGACTCTGAAAAACCACCACAGGTTTGTCTCACATGTTTCTATTGGCTGACAGGCTGCTGATTTCAGGTGTGAGCAAGCAGGTAACCAGCAAGAAAGGAGCAGCTGGGAAACTCTATAGAAACTATGACAGTGTGGGAGTTTGGAGGTTATTTGTACTGCAGTATGTTCTCTCTATTTTACTGACAACAGTTTGATGTCAAGTTTCAATGTTTCTATACAGGGAGGCCAGTTTTCAGATATCTGGCAAACATAAATTATGTAAAATTCTGAAAAGAATGTCATTTTTGCTGCTTGAGAAATTGCTGGAGCTCTTGTGACATATAAGCTGAGCATTAGTAAGGCAGAGATATCCTGGAACAAGACACACCTATGATTATAAAAGAAAAAGAGACTTGACAAAAGATACTTGAAACCTTATATGTTGGATGATAGCTTGTTCAAATATTTTTTGTTACAAGAGGAATTGTGGTAGGAAGTATTGTAATATCTTTTCTAAAGAAGTGGATGGTCAAAATCTCAATTTAGGGTCTCAATAATTCCAAAGGTTGGTCAGGACTCGTAAGCTCTGGCTCTCGCTGAAGCTGCCATGAAAAACAATCAATCTTATCTACTTCCTGCTTGGTGATTTTCTTATCCTCCATTTTCTCTTTATTCCAAGATCTTACAGTGATATTATGTCTTGGGTTCTAAAATAATAGCCTAAAGAGTACACATTCTTCTAACGCAATGAAATGTGCACTTAATAGGCCATGTTGGCCAAAAAACCACATTGCTATCAAATATTAAATATACCTGGTTTTATTCTGATGCTCAATTAATCTGTTAATAGTTCTGAAATAAGCTGGTTGGTCTGTTTTACAAATAAGACATGTATTTTTATGAAAACTCATTTAAATTCTACATTTTTTAAAAAATTATTTACATAAGCATTATCTGTGACTTAATTCCAAGGCTGAAAACAAAAATTAAGAAAATCAGAATCTCAGTATTTCTCTCACTTTCAGAACCTGTCTCTACCTTCTAGCTCTTTTTTTTAATGCTATAGAATATATTTATGTGTAAGAAAAAGCCACAATAGTAAAAAACTGCTGTCTGAGAAAACAAAGAACAATTAATGAAGAAAAAAGTCTACAATGGAATGCCTGTTATTTTCCCTTAAGTGATACATTAGGTACAGGAAATCACATTACAATTTGATGTATGTGTCACTTTAAGAGTGATTCTTGGATTGTGGAGGTAGCTTGTGTGTCGTATGATGTAAGTACTTTTATTGAGTAGGTAAATGTGTAATAGCTAAAAGCCTCATAAATCAGCTAAATGTTCTCCCAATTTATAGAGAATATTTGATCTGAGAACATTACCGTCTAGTGAGCTGCTGAGAAAAACAGAAGACATGAAGAGTGATGGAGATGGATATCTTGGATAATTTTCTGGATATATGGTATCTGGGGCTGCCTCTTCGTTTCTTGCAGCTTTTGTATCCATTAACACCTGTACAAGTGTAATGTGCTACCAAATTAAAGTTTTCTGCTTGTTTACTTTAGCCCTTGTATAGCTGCTTCCCATAATAGTAGAGTCACACAGAATGGAACACAGGAGAGGTTTTCAGTCTTAAGATCTTTCTCTATTAAACAGTAGTAGCAGTGAACAAACCACATGTTTGAGAAATTCATCTAGCCATTGTTTGCAGCATTTCAGTCCACCCCTAATAAAGCAAAGAAGTAAAACTTTTTCTGATTTCAAGTATTAATGACTAATATTCAGTCTGTCTCTGCATATTAATTCTTAATGGAACAATGGGGGACTTTGAAATCTGTATTTATAAATGCACATATAAATATATATAAACTAGATATAAAAGAAACAATATGCACAGATTCACTTTGATTCTCCCTTACAGGAGTTTTTATGCAGTATTTAACAAGTACATTAAAAGTATTTCCTATTTAGCAGCATCTATCAGTAGTATTATAATCTGTACACTATGATGAGTGCATGTATTGACTGAAGTTGAACTTTTGAACCTGTTGCAACATCAGACAGCAAAGAATTGTTATTTTCCATATTGCAGTTATAAAATTAAATAACTATTTTCTATGGTTACTCAAGAACAGGCATTGAACAAGCCTCTGATTGTTAAATGGACACTTCAACATATTTTTGAAACTGTGATTTGTGAGGGCTCTGATGCTCTGAGGCTTTTCTTGTTGGATTGCTCACCTATTCATATTTTATACAGCTGAATACCTTCCACTTTAAGTCTCATCAGAGGCCTTTAAAAACCTTGTTTCACACAAAGTCATTTTTCATCAGGCAAGTATGGAAGCAGTGACAGTTCAAAGTTTCTTTTTCTTTTCCTTTCTGAGCCACACAAGTGGTACATAAGGCACCAATCCCTGGAAACATAAGCTACTGCAGGATTTATTGCCTGTGTGAAATGGTTAGAATTTCTCCTATTAAAAGCAATTGTCTTTGCATGTATCATCCTTTCTAGACTCTTTTCCCTACAATTTAGACCTGACTCATTGAATTTTTGGGGAGTTAAGAGCAAAAGATTGTCTGACACACAGCTCCCTGATTAGAAAAAAACACTGCATCAAGTATCTTACCTTAGAATGTCCACAGTTATTATTACCACAAAACAAGTTTAAAAAAAAGGGGGTGGTCTGATATATCTGTCTAGGAAGAACACAAGGTGAGGAAAAGATGCTAATCCTAACAGAGTTACAAGAATAGAGGCATCTTTTCTTCCTGATCCAACTCTTTCGGGTTCATGGACTGCTGCTCATTTGAGCTATTTGGTGCAAAGACCATTTGGTGCACACCTGACCGCTGTGAGACAGGCTGGCTCTAGCATCAACAGGCACACAGAGTTATGGAATGTTTCTGGGTTTCTTTGCAAACTCTGTCTCTAGGCTCCAGCCCAGTCTTAAGAATTAGATCCAGGCTGCTAATGTGACACCTCAGGATACATTTCTATATGCCATCCCACTTGAATTCTACCTGACAATTTTACTGGCTCTGAACGACACTTAAGTTCAATCTGTACTGGTATATGATCTGCTTAGTAAGGTCTATAAAACACTAACAAGGTTAGCAATTTCTGTTGAAGAATGGTCCTGTTCAATTATCCTAATAATTCTGCTTTGACCTTAACCTCTCTAGAAAATAGAGCTCATACAGTGTACCTAATTCTAGCTTTCCCTCCTTCAGAGCATAACCCAACTCTTTAAATTATATTTTTCCCAAAGCCTTTTCATGTCAAAATGCACCTTCCTAAAAACACTTTTTCAGCCCTATTTAACCAAACCAAACTGCCACTTTTTTCTCAGGAAATTTCCTTCACATGCTGAAACACACACAGAGTGAAAACCACAAAAAATGAAAGTGAGATTTCTAAAAGAAAGTAAAGGCTTAGATGTTCAAAGTTTATAGAATTAGGAAATAAAAGGGCAAACATGTCTGCCTCTATAAATATGATGTCAATTTCTTGAACTTTGATCAATATAAAATTTCCCTCAAAATCAAGTAAATGTCAGCAGCAGGACACTGGAAAAAAAAATCTTGCAGGTCATGTTGCTGTTTTCCTTTGTTCCATGTAGTCCTGATGAAAAATCTCACACACTTGTTGGAAAAAAATGTAAAATGTTGAAATGTAGACTAATAACTGCAACTGTCATGGTGATGCCAGCTATGAAAAGTGCTAGTGTGATCCTTCTAATCTAGAAATGAGCTTAATCATAGTATAGATGTTTTGTCATCAGCCTGCTGTCAAGATAAATAATCTTTCTCTACTGTATCTACATGACAAATGTCAGTCAAAGCTAGATGGAATCCTTTGAAGGGAAATTGTAATCTATAAAATATATATCTTTGAGAAAAGATTGATTTGAACATCAAATGAAACCATTTGGCTTTGTACTGAAACAGTGTATTTTTTCTAAGCGTTACTCTTGGGCAGTATTATACAACTGAGGAACTTGAAGTTCTAGAAGTTAGTCTATGATTGGCCAATTTAAGAGAAATGATCATGCTGACAGAAAAATTGTAGTTCTTCGTCCTTGCATTTATGTCTTGGTTGCGCTCAGGGGTCCTCATCCAACTTCGAGTGAAATCAATGAGAGCTGGAAAAGGCCATCATAGCATAAACCTTGTGCCTGCAGGTTTTTTTCATCTTGATGTAAAAAGAACAGGCATATGGCTTGGGACATGTGAGAGGGAAAAAACTGCTGCTTTAGGAAAGGACTATGGGGATATTTTTTAAGATATAAAAGGAGTTAGGCACCTTACTGTGACTTGGGTCTTTGAAAATATTTGACTTACCATATAATAAAGCAATATTACCAAATAGAAGTATAGATTCTTGTTGGTAAGCTTGAATAAAAGCTCTATTATTTTTTTCACTAACAATTCTTTGCCTATTTTTATGATTTATTTTTCTATTTGTAGTACTTACTAAATATTCAGTCCTGTTAGAAATCCAATTTTTTTAAAGCCATCCTTATCTTAGCAACTAAAGATAGGAACCACATCAAACAAATGAAAAAAGGAAGAGAATGCTTCAGGACAGTTCACTATGGCAACTTTGGGGGCAACAGAATACCTAACATAGCACGCAAAAATGCTGTGTTAGCTTTTCATTTCTTCCTCAATTCACTTCAGATATAACATATGGGCAATTTTTCTCCTTGTATATGTGATTCCTTAGATAATAAATGGAAACATATAAACTTTAAAATAGTTTTGCATTTTTCATATCATTATTATTATGGCCCTACTAAAGTCACCTATCTAGAAGAGGTTTAATTACTGTCAAAGACATTAAAAAAACTCTGCACCTATTTTAATACTAAACATATTTCACAAGACTTCCACTTTGCAAGTAAATCCATTAATGCAAATTAGGAAAACTGGTTTGTGCAAAGGTTTGCAGTTTTCAAAAAGAAAAAGTTGATTTCTCTAATCTTCACATAAAGATGTTTATTGTTGATGAATTCTGACACACTATCTGCCTTTTGCAGATAAAGCCATCAAGCAATTCTGTTCAGATTCCACAAAAATAACATTACAAAGCTTCTAGATTGTACATGCATTGAAAAATCTTACTCCAGTTTTGTGGAAAAAATAACTAGCATTTAAATTGGCATGTGCGAGAACTAATATCTAAAGACATAAATGAAACTTTTAAAAGAAACTGATATTTTTATAATATCAGTTTATTTGGACCCAAGAAACACTGATCAGCTCCATATAGAAAAGATTGTTTGGCACTTACAATTCTGAATTCTATTGTCTGCATTAAATTTGCTTACTAAGGCCAGGCTTACTGGTCACAAGTCATCCATTTGCTGAGGAACCTTTAAACCATTCACACGATTTCCTCCAGCTGTATACATTGAAAAACCGATGTGCACACGCCTGCATTTCTTGGCTGAATAAAGTGCTTTTATATTTTGGTGACATTTCTACATTCACCTTTCAGGAAGCAAACGATCACAAAATATCGAAGGCAAATTCTGGCTATGATTCCTTGCAGATCACTTTTACACAGATGGATTTCTCTTGCATCAACAGAAATACTTAACGATTTTCAGCAGATTTTTATTTTTTTATTGTGTGGGTTTGGGAGTTTTTTGTTTAGTTTTTGGGGCATTTTTTTGTTAATTAGAGGTTGATTGGTGGTGAAACAACACAGCTAGAACACCTAGTTGGCTGCATATATGTACATCGTTACTTAATATGTATTTTTTAATGTAAATGAAACGCTGAGATTTTAGGATGAATGCTGAAAGTCAGGCGGTGTTTTCTGTTCAGCCTTTTTCACCAGTACTTAGGTGGTCCTGTAATCATTGAGGAAGGGACCTTGAAAATGATTGTCCTGAATTTCAATTGAGAACTTCTATTGGACATGGTCCATCATTTGTTTAGCACACTAAAAGTTCTGGCAGGAATGAGCTCCATGAGCAATGCTTTTGTTTGTTTATACTGTAGCATTTATGCTACTCAAACTCCAGGGAAAACACAGATTAGCATCCAAATTGCATTTGATTCATAACTGCAATACTGTCCTCCTTATTCTGAAAATTATCTAGTGACAATAACTCCATCTAGTCTGAAAATTTCACATTTTACTCATCAAAAGATGGGAAATTACATATAATGATATATTCTTAGCTCATCACAGAGAATTCTTTCCCCATTTGATAGGAAATCATAAAAGTAAAAATAGTTTCTAGACTTCTGTGACTTAGGTTTTTTCTAATATGCTCTCAAGAAGCTACATAAGAGAAATAAAACACTCACATCTACTAACAATTTGTTCCTTAAGGATTTTTAAATTATTTTTTAAATAAATGAAAGCAAGAATGTAAATTCTCTGTGGAGAATGTAAAGACCTTGCATGATTTGAACCAGCTTCTAAGTTTTCAGTTGCAATGCTCACAAGAGTAACACCTATAGTCACATAGACAAACAACTGTCTTAGTATTTGATGTATCCATTTATAGATTTTCAGTCTGTAAATATAGCAGCTACACTGTTTAAGATATCTATGAAGTTGTGACTGCTAAGCTTCAAGTAATTTTTAATCTGCTATTTCTATCACCTTTCTCCTTTACTGCTCAGCTGCTTTAAAGTATAGATTTTCTCAGTTCCTCCATTTTTTAAACTACCTGGATGTAGCAAAATAGTAGAATTCTTAGGGTTTTTTTCTTATTACCTCATACTGCCTGTCATATGTTATTATACTCTCCTTCAGCTCTGACATCTACTTTGTAGCCCACATTAATGGAAATGACAATTGACCCAAGTCCTCTTTTCTTGCTTCAGCAGTCCTACAGGGAAAAATAGTTCTTCAGAATAGAAGGCAAAGAAATAAAACAACAGAAAAACCTTCAGATTCACTGTGAAATATGTAGATTTAAAATCACTCATACACAAAAACTACTTTTCTCTTTTTTTTTTTTTTAATTTATACCACAGGCAGGCCAGACAAAGCAGTTTTACGATGACAGCAGACCTGAAGAATAATTTTAAGATACAATCTTCCATAAATAAAATCAAGTGTTGAAAGCCAAGCTATGTCTTCGACACAGGGAACCAAAGGCAGTTCCCCACCAGGGGACCCAGCACTCCAGTGCTCTGACTTGTAATGTCTGAGATGCCACCCAGTTCACTACACTTGCAAACTTCCTTTCCTAGCATGTTTTTTGATGGTATTTTTTAACAGGTATTTTGTCTTTCTTCATCTTGAGTCTTTTAGGTAATTCCAAAATTTCTCAAAAAAATTAGAGGAGTATAGCATCAAAAGAGATTGACTTCTACAATCAATGAGTCCCTCTGATGACCCATACTAACATGGCTTAGTGAGCTCTGGCTACAGTTTATGTCACTTCAATTACTCTGGGAACTAAAAAGCCAGTTTATTTCATAGAACTTAGGTTTAATGGCATAAATGTTGTCTTTCTTAAAGGTTGCTTTTTGTACTGCCTGACATTGGTTTTCAACAAATAGTTTTCTGTTTACTCTGTTCAACAAGTAAAGAGACCTTGATATTGATAAATTAGTACGCTTAGTAATGACTTGCGATGATTATTAAACATTATAAAATATTTCATTATTTCATGGCAGGACTTACTTTTTTCTTTTGCTGTGTTTGATATTTCCAACTTAAAGCTCAGACTTAAAACATAGATAAAGCTACACACTGAATGTGCACCAGTAGTTAGTTCCAAGTACCTCCTCTGTAACCCATATTACCATTACAGAGATTGCTACTGTGATAACACCTTAAGCTGTTGTTCCAAATGATCGTATGAAAAGGTTTTTCTCACTTTATTTGCGCTTGAGGACAAAGAATAGAAAGAAGAAATTTGTACAGTCACCCATGTTCTTATGAGTTGCATAGAGAGACTAGTAGCTACTTTACATTTCTGATTCCACTATTAAATTCTAAGAGCAGCCAACATGAGATGTCAGAGGAAAAGACCTGAATATCTCCCTTTTTACAGTCTTGTTTAGAAGACTGACCACAGCTCATGCTTCTCCTGTGTTTTGTACAGGTGTCTCTTAGTATGAATTTCTTCCCTGATGAGGACAGTGACAGTTTTAAAAGTGAAGACTGTCAAGCCATTTGTTCTGTTCTTGTGATTTGGGTAGCGTGGCTCCCACCACACGTGTGATGTGAATTATTCAGTATTTACTGCTGTGCCATTCAATGGCAGGTTCCTTCTGATGGCCAACCAGCCCACACCAGTTGCATTACCTCTGTTCTGGACATTTTCCTATGATACTGACATACTTTCAAGGGAAAATTCAGAAGTAAAAAACTACACTTAAAGAGGATTTCTGCTGGGTTGAAAGAGGACAAAATTTGTCCATCCACCTCTATATATTTCAAAAACTGCATTATCGTGCAGACAGCTGGGAACTAAATGTTATGAAAACCTCTTTCTGCCTTTCTTCTGCAGTGGCAGAGATACATGCAGAGGGTGTCTCTGAGGTCAGGAATGGGAATTTTGGGAAAGTGATGCACTCCCAGACCTTCTGAAGATGTATCTCATAATTTTGCTGGTAATTCCTACCATCTCTGACTAGTGGGCCTTTGAAGGTCTCAATTGGGTTCCAAGCCCCTAGGTCTCCTTCCCGTTTTGAACTTTCTGCATGACCAGTCTGAATGACAACTGGTAAGTATAATAGTCTGCAATAATCAGGTACAAGGTAAATTTCCTGCATCCTAATAGCTAGTGTTTAGAATGGATTCCAAGTGCTGAAGAGTAGAGATTTTAATTCATACCAATCTGTTTGGTTTTTCTACCTGTTGTTTGTTTGAATTTCAGCCAAAATTCAGTCTCAGTGTTTCTTGGCCTCAGTGATATCTTTTGCAATAAATTCTGAAGTGCAATTTTCTGTTAAAGAAAAAAGGTGTTTTGCAGCAACAGTTTTTTAATGGCTTCTTCCAACTTCTGAAGAACTTTGCTTTTGTTTTTTTCATGAAAGAGAGACTCTCTATCTGTATCTGCCATGCTCTTTAATAAAATATGCAACTTGATTACAGGAAAGTTTTTTCTTTCAAGAATTAACCCCCCCAAATCATTCTATTTTCTTTCATACAACTCTTTTGCAAATTCCAAACTCTGTTTATTGATCAAGTCATCTCTAAATTATCTAACTTTATAGAAAACATTAGGCGTATATATGGATGCTATTCTAGATATGAGAAAAAAGGTGATATATATAAATATGTTACATAGTTTCACATTATTCTCTACCACCCCTTTCATCCAACATTTCATTTGCTCTTCAAATGCAGATACACATTGAACTTATGCCTTCATTGAACAGTTTTCAATAATTCTGAGGTTCATTTCCTGAGCTGATATAATTAATTTAGAAGCATGTAAGTGGTATGAGCTCTTAAGGTGTCTCCCTTCCTGTGTCAGCTCTTCTCCTCTATGGTATCACTGTTGATTTTCATCTCTCACTCTGTTGTCTGTTCATTTTACACACATATATATATATATTCAAAAAATCATTTTTTCTGATTAAAATTCTCATTTGTTTCCCTTTTCTCTGGTCTCACCCCCATTAGCATAACATATGCATATCTTCCTATGGTTGTTTTTTTTAGTAGCTTATAGTAACACATGTTGTCAGATACATCTTAAAACACTAAACACGTTGTATATACTGATTTTCTCTTTCCCTTCTCTTTATTAGTGCATGCAAAGAAATTGAACAGACTGATTCTCTGTTATTACAATTCATACTGATTTAACCACTCTTATTAGATGGCATTCCAGGTGTTTTATTACTTTGTTTTAAAATTTCATTTCAACATTTTGACCAGATACAGTTTTTACTCCCATGAAAGACCCTGGGTCACCCATGCAGTATTTAAAAAAGGTATGAGTATGCTTTATGCTATATCCTAACCTTTCATTATAGGAGCTAATTTATTACTCAGAATCACTTAGCAATTACCTGAGTAAAACTAAGGAGGAGATGCTTACATGAATAGCCTCTGATTTCAGTGGAAATTTCATGTGAGTCAATGGTGAGACTGTCACAGTTTCTCCATAGGGGTATTCCCATGACTGAACTACCCTGACTAATGCTTTGCCCTACATACCAACTTATCATTCTGCACCATATCCATTGGTATCAAAGTATTACTTGACAAAAGGAAGTAAAAAACTAGTTCTTGTCTGGTAAGGTACCAATCAAGATGTGTAAGGGGCAAATTTTTGCCCTTAGGTATCAGCTGCTTTTTAATCTTATGCAGTCACGATTGTAAAATTTAAATGAAGAAATAGAAGACCGTGTTCAAAGCTGGATAGCAATAGATGAAGGAAAAGTCTCTTAGCTGACACTAGTCTTTGATGTGTGCTCATCTGAGAGAAAACTTGGTCCAGAACTGTATTTACATTTGTTCTGTAAGTATTACTGCAAGAGGGCTTATGAGTGTAGGGAACATATGGAGAGGCTGGCAGGCATGGATTCCCTGGTGTAGTGGTTAGAGTCTTTGCTCTGAAAAGGCAAGCTTTTAAAATTCATTTGAACACTATAAAATACACAGCGAGCATGCCAAGTCTGTATTTAAAGAAGTATTATAATTGTGAAAAAGAATAAAGTATTTAAAGATCGAATGCAACTTTAGAGTTTAAATAATTATTCTATAAGTCTATATGATAGTCTTACATTGCAAACTAAATTCTCAATTCCTGTCACACAATGACTATATATAACAACTTTCTTTTAATTATTTTTTTAGTATCTGAGCTCCCCCACCTTTACTTAGTTATTATTTATTGTAGTACTTGCTCTTTAAAATTCTGAAAAATTTTCTGATTCCATAATGACAGCAATTTCCTTCCTCAAGGGGTCTTTCCATTGCAAGGTGTCCTTCAGTTAGGCAAGGCTTCATCCACAATCCACCAAAATCACTGGGACAAATTTTAACAAATTTCAGTGGATGTGTTAGAAATGTGTGGCTAACTTCTAGCTCCTTTATCCTGATCATATTTAAACCATTGGTGCTATATAAAATAGCAATTACACTGAAATACTTGATGAATCACAGACTGCAAGTGTCTAGATTTCTTTGTCATTATAAAATATAAAATGACAGGTAAATATTTTTTATTGAACTTGGCAAATATTGCAACTTTTTAAACTCTTAGATATAACAGTCAAGACTATTCTGGCTGTAAAACTTGGATTTATACATTATGTATGTATATATATATACACATAGAAATATATGTATATGTTTTTATTTTTTTTAAAATATACGTGTGTGTGTGTGTGTGTGTGTGTGTGTGTGTGTCTGTTTGTACCAGTATACCTTATTATCAAAAGGAGGTCTAAGGAGAAGTTCCACCCCTAGAATCACAGAATCATTAAGGTTGGAAAAGAGCTCCAAGATCATCAAGTCCAACCTTCAAAGAAATACCATCAAGCATAAGAAAAAAACTGTAACACTAAGTGCCATATCTACTCCTTTTTTGAATGCTTCCAGGAATGATGACTCCATCTCTTACTGGGAAGCCTGTTCCAATACTTAACTACTCTTTCAGTGAATAAATTTTCCCAATATTCACTCTGAATCTCCCTTAGTGTAACTTGAGGCCATTTCCCCTTGTCCTGTCTCTAGTTGCCTGCATAGAGACAAAGAATTAGCAGAATGCTGAGGAACTTAATGCTTTTTTGCCTCAGTCTTTATTAGCAATACCAGTCATTCTTTTGGTACTTAATCCCCTAAAATGGAAGAAGGAGTGGGGAGCACAATGAAACCCCATAATCCAAGGAATTAGAATGTCCAAAGAAAGACAACAAAGCTAGTGAAGTATCTTATGAGGACTGGCTGAAAGAGCTGGGGGAAAAGAGGCTCAGGGGAGACCTTATCACTCTCTACAGCTACCTGAAAGAGGGTTGGGGGTTGGTGTCTTCTCTAAATGAAGTTGGACATTTTTTAGATGCTCTAAGAAATTGTTATTTTATTCAGAAAAATATGGACAAGATGTAAACTGCAAGCAAAAGTATTATTTTTAAAAGATTGATCTTTAGTTATATCAAATTTGCATTCCAAAATAAAGGATGAACACATTTATGACTATTAGACTTCTAGAAGAAAATTGAAGCAAATGAAGTCATTAGTCATTTGAACATCTATTTCTGCATGGGAGATCAGTTTATGTAAGCATGAGGAATATGTACATCACCTGGAGAAGCACAGTATCTCTTGCTAGGGCTCCTACCCAAGTATCATAAAGAAAAACTCCAGTTAACTGTAGAGGTGTCTCACAATGGAAGTAAGGGACAGCACAGAAAGGACTATTACAAATTACTATTATAAATTATCAGAATGGTACTACCCATAGGATTTCACTTTCTTCTTTAGCAATCAAGAAAATAATCACCATCTATCACCCCCTTATTACCAGGAAGTTATTGTTCTCGGTTTTATTTTAGAACACTTGTTAAAAATGTTTGAAGTTAATTTTGGTCAGCTGACCTGTTTCCTCTTACCTCATTTTCTATTCTGTTCTATTCTCTGCTATTCTTTTCTATTTGCACAACATCCTTTAAACTACTTTAGTATCTGACTGCCTTCCAAAAATGCACTAACTGATGTTACTAACATCTGTCATGTGTAGTTCATTTTCCCTCTCATCTTCTCTGCAGGGACAGGATGAGAAAGAAAATGAACCACACATTGTGTGTGCAATGTAGTGTTATATGCATATGCATTATGATAGAGTCTTTAATTACATGCTCTCATCTTGTTTTCCCACAGGACCCCTGCCTCATTCAGTGCACAGGACAGACACATGTGAGAGATTTCAGAGTGCATAGGCAACCACCAGTTTAGCAGTTCCTGCCATGTTTTTTTTCATCTGATGTAGTGCTTTTAAATGTATATTCCTTCTTACATTTTCTTTTTTTCTGTCTTCACATATTATTGGTATTTTCTATAGAAAGAATATTAAGAGAGCAATCATAAGAAAATTAAATAGAAATAAGGTATTAATTAGACCTGAAAACAATACATAGTCAATTCTCCAAGCCTCAGTACACCTTTACATATAATCCCAAAGTGAGATTCAGGAAGAAAAAACAGGGGATGCTTTTCTCACCTCATTCACCCTGCCTGAAAATTGGGGTGTGTAGCTGTGAATCTGTGAAGTTGGAGGAAGCAAGAATGCTGCTAGTATGGAGGCTTTGAAAGAGATACTCATCTGCTTCCACTTGGCTTCAACTTTCAATATATCTGTGTCATCTGCAATCATACCTTTTGCAAATAACCAGTTAGAGATAATTTGGAGTCCTCTCTGTTACCATCTGGTACATGATATGTGCAACCTTTCGTGTTACATTACATCATAAACTTGCAAGTTATTCAAAGCACAAGTAATCTCTCAGAATTCTTATTATCTTGGAATCAAAATGCTAAGAATTATTATTTGTTATCTTGGGGTTCCTTCCCTCAAAGAAAAACTTTTCACTTATTCCTAATCAATGAGCTGATATTTTTGTGAGTTGTTTTTTTCTTTTCTTTTTTTTTTCCTTACAATGCATGAACATGTAATGACAAGAACACTGCAGATCAAACATCTTGTTTCATGCATTCTTTCCTTTTTCTACATACCATCTTAGTTCCAATTCCTTTTGAATAAAATATGCTTCCATATTTTACAGCAGGTAACTATTTTGTCATTTGGGAATCCCTTCAAAATAACTTTTGAAGGACTGTCATAAACATTTGTCTAAATGAAAGCAGGCATTATTTTCTTTTAATGAAATAATATTAAGATTTTATTTTTATCTGTTGATAGAGACTTTGTAGTTTCATGGATACTACAGCTGATTTATAAAGGTAAAAGTTTCCCCTCTGCTGCTGTGTGCAGTAGTTTCCTACAAAAATGTCATGGATTCTGGCTTGTGTGCATGTTTTGCAAGTAGTTCCCTACAGTAGTAGATTAACTCCATCTGTTAGTCCACAGGCAGGGCCATTTGAATTTTGCCTGTGAAATCTGAACCCAGGCTAAAGAGGAAGTCTGAACTCAAATCTTTTTTTAACTTCAGATTGTCTGAGCCAATATAAATGTATTGCACTATGGAAAGGAACCCTTTTAAATCCACTTCAGACCAAACTTGGAAACATTTGAACAGTTTAAAACTTTTAACCTTGAATCTCGTTGTAGCTTAATGGGGTGTTTTTGTTTGTTTGTGGACATTCTTATTCTTGGTGGGTGAGGAAGGTATCCAGATTTTTCTTTTCAGCTATGGATCTTTGATCTCTGCTTCTTTGCAGTGATTCCATTGCTTGTTCCAGCTGAAGTACACCTATCTTATGAAGCAAAGTGCAAAATTGCACTGCTTGTATGTGTGACTCACTATAAACAAATTTTAAAAACTTACATTTGCACTGGAAGGTTTTCAGTTCATAAAAGGTCAAGTGTAAATTTATAAAGCCCTGAAACAACTAAATCTAGGCCTTTGGGAGAAATATGTTTACTACCTGGATTGTATATATGTCTTCATACCAAGAAGCCTGAGTGTCTGCTCCAGAATGTTTGAATGCACTGCAAACAAGTACCAAAGCAGATATTACGTGTCTGCTAATAAACATTTTCAGAGCAGTTATGTGATGTTTGGGAGGATTTTTCTTTTACTGGGTAAATCCCCTCCAAATGTTCATAAGCGTTAGCTTAGCAGCATACAGTGACATACATGCCATAAACACAGCTGTTACTGGGAAAATGTATTTCACAGGTCCAACACTGAGGATTTCTGTTTGATATTTTAAAAAGTTTTCAAAAACATTCATGATGCTATGAAGACCTCATTCCTACTTTACAGAGAGTAAAGCTGCATGCCTGTTTGATGGTTATTTATCTGAGATGAGTGAAGAGGAATTTTGGCTAACTGTGGAGAGAACAGAGGAGTTCTTTCTGCCTTTTGATGTGGTGTATATAATGTCTGGAAGGGGGGCAGGCAGAGGGTGGGGGGAAGCTTTGCTATCCAGCCCTCTTTTTCATTCCCCAAAGCAATTTGGGATTTTCTATTTCTGTCACCACTCTTATCAGTACAAATGTACACATATCAGCACTCTAACAAAACCTACAGACATGCACACTCCCTGCCAATCCCACAATCTCCCTGTCCAGTCTAATAATTACAAGGTATTCCAAAGAAATACCTGGATTACAAAGAAGGTGGTATATCATCCTATATTATCTCTTGCTGTAGGGTGTGAGTTTACGAGACATAGTTTTTGATACTTTATTACTTGCATTCATTTTAACCTATTTCGAATGTGATCTGCGCCAGTAGTATACCTACACCGCAGCTTTTACTGAAAGAGTACACTGCTATTGACAGGCATATCTGGTAGTGCAATAGATTTTATGATGGGTTTCTTTGCTTCCTTATTTCCTTAAAAAAATTCTTCTCTCTCAGTTTTGGTGACTTAAAGTTCATCTTTGCATAGAGAGTTAGAAATAACTTTGCTAAAACCACATATATTTTACACATATACCACAGATACGGGGAAAATCATACTGCATCCATTATTTTCAAGAAAATAGAATCTATTTCTACTGCAATCCTATTGTAGAAGTTTGGAGATCTCCTTTATGTTAAGACAGCAAAGACTTGCAGGTAACAAGTCAGTTCGATTTTAAAATTATTTGTCTTCTGGATTATTCAATAGGTTCACAATGTTTAAATGTAATTTTTTGCTCAGCAACATGTCATGTCAAAGCACAGCTTTTTCTTTTCAGCCCCTTTAGTATAAATTATAAAATGCCTCTCTAGTACCCCTCATTCTCATCATTCTAGTCATTTGTTAAACTCAAAAATTCAGACTTTTGAGTTTAACATCAGAAAAGAATAGAAAAGGAGAAAGTAAATCAAATAGCAGAGAGAGGCTTGGCCAAGATTGCTGAAGTTACTGGAATTCCTGATACTTTCAGCATGTTACACTGACAGGCATAAACCAACATCACATACGTCTTTTCATTTAAATCATTATTAAAATTTACAAGGCCTGATGTTGCTTCACCTGTCCAGATACGTGTGCATGTACCACTAAGTAAATTCTAAACTCATCCATGATGTAACACTTTTCATCCATAGAGCTCAAAGTCCACTCCACAAAATATGGTTGAGGTTTTTTGTTTCTTTTCTTTTTAGATAGGAGTAAGTTATTTGGAGTAAGAGGATAACTGATTTGCTCTAGTGACCCAGCAAATCTGTGGCATAAGGTAGAATTGGACTTTAATTCAGACCCATCAATTTATCTCACTGATTTGGTGGTAATACTCTTATGAGAGTTCAGTCATATTTATAAGCATTTTATATCTTTTATCTTGCTGGCTTTACTGCCTTTGTAAAGACTTACATGATGGTTTGCTTTTTTTGCCCCCCTTTTTTTTTTTTAATTTGAGAGAGAAATAGGCATATTTATAGAGTCCATATTTAGCTAAAGAAATTTTTTAGTTTGGCAGGTTTTTTGTAAAATATTGTATTGCTTCATTCAATAATTTCTCAATTATTTTCTATGCTACATTTTATCTATTAATTTGAATTTTTTTTCTGGGTATATATCTTAGGCAATGACTTGCAAAAGGCTTCTTTGTCACACTTTCATGCAGAATTTTGAATAATTATCATTGTGCATTTCCTAGGTTTACTTACTCTAATGATGCCTTGATAATTCTTAGATTAATATGTTTTCAGTGTGTTGCACATAGAGAATTTGTTGGTGTTTGTCTTTTCTAAATCTTAAATATTTTACCAAAATTAATATTGGCTCACAACAATTGAAATAATTATTGAAGATATAGTTACAGATCTGGGCTATACTGTGATCTTCATGTAGAGTGTCATACATTCAGTTAAATTTCTGAATCCCAGAAGTTGTGGGGTTTTTTTTATTTTCTCTTGAGTAGCTAAAAGCAGAGTAAGCCTGTTTATTAGCCTTAGATAAATACTGTCTGTTAAAATGCTCACTACGTCATAGGCTGTAAGCACTATTATCTTACTGATTTCATTCCTAAAATATCTTTGGTAACAACACCACACTCTTTTACAGATCAGCAAATATCCTCTACAGTTAAATTTTATTGCTTCAACAAAGAATGCATCATCATTAAAGAAGGATAAGAAATTTCAGTCTTCAAATTTCACAGTATGACTAGTATTCAACCCACTCAACAAAGTGTGTGGCTGTACTTTTTATTTTCTATTTAGATCATCGTGGTGTTCAGTCCAAACTAGTAAGGATGAAATTGGAAGTCAATGAATGTAGTCTGGATCCCTATTTAAACAAATTCAAATGTTCAGTTCAAGTTCACTACTGATTAAAGGTGGGTTTTTTTACTCTTAAACAGTTTGGAGAAGGAATTTTACCACTGCATTCAGTTTCCTGATGGGAGGTTATAGAGAAGACCTACCAGACTTCTCTTGGAAGTGCAGAGTACAAGTGACAGGCACAGGAAGCTCTGAACAAATATTAGTGAAAAAATTTGCAATGATAGTAATTAAAGTAGGGGAGAGGTAGATCAGATTGGTCTCTTAAGGGGATTTTTTTGTTTGTTTTGTTTTGTTTGGTTTGATTTGGTTTTAGATTATTTGGATTTAATGGCATGGATAATTATGATTGCATAATTAAACAACGTTGACATAAAGATGCCCATTTATGGCTGTCAGTGAGCAATTTAGCCTGAATGTGAATATTCTTCCCACATGCATTCTGCTCCTGAAGACTTGGTCCCCAGCTTGTGATTTCATCTTTGAATGTGTTTATATAGATGTAATAAAGATTGCTTTCTGTTATTTTAACATCATAATCACCTAAAGCAGCAGTCCTTTAGGCTGTGCCAGTTTCTATCCAGAATAGATAACCCATCTTTGTTTAAAGGATTTACTAACACTTTCCCATAGTTTTAAGTAGAAAATCACCACTGCATTGGAGTTGTCTATCTATCTATATAAAACCACCCTCTCTGACATCAGTGGCCAAATTTGAAAGATGTTACTCAGCTATACAAATATTTATGGGAATGAATTAGACATTTGAGGCAGGTTTCAGAGCCCAGAAAAGTAAAGAGAAATTTTATTATTGATTTTCATTGAGACAAGAATCAGAGTTTGAAGGGATGAGTTTGAACTAGTGAAATGACAAAGAGAGGCCTCTCTTTGCTGCCTCAAACAATGCTCTAATGAAACATTAAGTATTTCCAGATCAGAATGCTCTAATGAAACATTAAGTATTTCCAGATCAGGTGGTATAATACCAAAGTAGATGAGTGGGAAAACGCTTCGGATTTCAGAGCATTTTAAAATTATACTTCTTCTTTGATCTTGTTTTAATTCGCCCTTGAGCATATCTTCTTAAACCACTCCTATTTTTGCAGAAATCTGTAAGCTTTTCCATTGCCATGCCAATGAGGAAAGGTGATATAACACTCCATGCTTATTGATACAGAGAGGATGAAATACTTTGAAATTCTCTAGTGTTTGATTTTCAATTGTTTTCTAGGACATATTAAGTGATTAATTGAATTCCATTCACTGCACAAATATTTTATGTTTGGAAATGGACCAACAGAAACACCACATCTGAAAAAACACATATAAAAAATAAATTAGAATGTAAAGTTGCATCTATTGTTGTCTTTACCATGTGTGTTAAATCTGTTCCTTCCCCCAGTAGGTCCATCCTGGGTCACAGGTTTCTAAAGCTTGAATTTTTATTACTACTTTCTTTTTCATTTACCTGCACAGCACAGCAAGGTTGTTTGTTACGGTTTGGTTGCTTTCTTTGTTCAATTGGATTTTTTTCATGGAAGTTTAGTTGTATTGATGAAAACATGTATAATACAACTCTAGGAAAGGTATTGGTCATAAAAATGTCCCCTTCTCCAACAGCTGAGACTCAATGGCACTTGGGTTGAGGTTGCAAATACTAAAAAAAATAAATCATTAAGATACAGTCAGCTGACAAATGATGGATTCAGATGAATAATCTCATTTGCTGGAGAAGGAGAAAAGTTTCCCATATACCTGTTTGCAGGACAAGGACTTCTAAAAGCATAGGAGGAACAGAAGGTAATTTGTGCATTAAAATTAAGAAGGGACATATTTTTCTTTCCTTAATTAGCTCTCTCATGACTGTATCTTATCTGACATTTTTTCACTGCATGCTGATGAAAAGATGTGCACACTATGAGGAATTTGCTTCCTTATCTTAGAGTCTTCTGTCATCAAAGGATTGCAATCCACTACATAGGATACATTGTACCATTATTTGTCAGCAACTTATCAAAAAAATATGAGCACTGGTTTTTTAGACGTAAATTCTAATTCATTGCCATTACAATCTGTCTCCTCTGCATTTCCATGACAAGACAAGGAGTCACTGTTTCCAGGGGTCTCCATGAGGTAGAACCTCCGTATATAATTAAATATTTGTTTTAAGATATACAGTGTGTTAAGTGGAGATGCCTTATTGTGCCTTGCTTTTTAGAGACAACATGGCGATGGAACCTGTCATTGTACTCAGAAACTAAGGAAGATTTCAGTAGTACAATAAAAGCAAGGCCTCTTATAAACCCCTTGATTTAACAAATTACACAGGGGATTTACTACTGCCAACCTATATAATGAAACAAAGCATGCTGTGGTCAGGGTTTGACAAACGAAAACAAATTAAACAAATAAGAATTCATAGTTAATTTGAATTTTATATTCTGAGTTAAATTAATTCTACAAGGAAAGAAGTTTTCCAACTTTTCTAACAGTCTGAGGGATAATAAGGTATTGGGGCATTATGTGCTACTCTTTCAATGATCCACCACTAAAGAGTACAAAACCAGAATGCAATCTTAAACTTGAGATGCTATCTGTTCTTGGGCTATGCTTATCATTAATTTTAATGGAAATTGCAAATACACATTAAGAGAAATATAGACCCCATCTCCTTCAGTTCCTCATTTTGCAACACAGTAAATGCTGAGCCATATGGTATTTTTAATGGAATACATATTTGATCATCTCTGTTCATTTATAAAGCTTTCCTAAGATGTAGTTTAAAAGTGAACACATCAGAATACATTTGTTAAAAAGGAAATTCACTTCTAGTTCTAGGCATAAATTTAAGGGATGATTTTAATGACTAAAATATTTGTAAACTGTGCTACACTTATTTTATATAGTGAAACTGTGCTTGTTGCTAGATTCCTAATATTAGAAAGACCTCATTTGCATTTTAGTAGAAACACTTAAAACACTTTTTTATATTTCAAGTTTACTCTATACTGCTGTTTTGGACTGCCATCCTACAGGCATGGACTAAAGAAGTCTTAGAAATATAGATATAATCTTTGAGAAATTACTTTTAAACAGAGAGGATGCGTCATCAGGATGAAGCACCACATGCCATTAATTATACATGGTTCAAGTTCTAAAATTTAATCAGATACAGATTCAAACTCATGTCTTGGTTTGTTATCACAAGAGGATACTTCTTAGGTGAATATGTGCCTTTCTTGTGCTTTTAAAGATATGCTTTACATAGTTTCCTTCACTGTGGGAGCTTTTGTGACTATTCAATGGCAATCACTTCTGCTTCACAGCACAGTGAAAAAATATAGGGAAAGTTGGAGAGTTCCTTCAGAAACAGTCTCTGCTGCTGACAGAGATCACAGCATAAGCTATTTGCTACAGAAAGAAACAATAATAAGACTGTTATTCTCATAACAGTCATAAAATGCCTTTAGCACTGGGGATCACTGAAGCCATTGTAAATGGCCTAAGAAAACATAGCTAATGGAAACTTCCATGGAAATTTAGAGTCAGAATCCATGTTGCATTCCTAGCAAATCAAAATCTATCAAAAATGTTCCAAAATGGTTTTGAAACTTGACCTAACGTGGTTATGAATTATATCATCAGACTTCAGATGTGAAATACTTTACCAAATTTACTGTGTATAAATTATGTATTGTAAGCAAGCTAGTACTTTTTATTCAAGTACTCTGATTTCTCCCTGATTCAATAAATCTTATTGAAATTAATGGATTCTGTCTAATGTCCCAAAGACAACCCCAGAGGAAAAAAAAACTGCACAACCTCTAAGAGGATATGTTGGAGTATAAAGCCTGAACACTGAATTGCACACACCTCTTGGGCTTTGTCAATGATCAGGGACAAAGATATCTGGTGCCTAGGAATTGTGCTTCTCTCAGGATGTTAATATTAGATGATGTACATTTATTTTTGAAATACAAAGAGCCTTTTTCACTACCAAAACTGAGTCATCACAATTTTTAATAATATGATTTTCATTGTGGTGCATTACATTAAAATATTGGACAAAACTCAAATTTGTCATTATCAAACACAGCTTGTATTTAAAAATTGTACCTATATTTTATTTAAAGAAAGGAAACATCTATGAAAGAAAAAAAATTACCATGGTTATTTGAAAACAGCAGATTAATTATATATGCCCCTTAGGACCATCTCATTTCTAGCACAAAAATTAATGGTTTTTGGCAAACTAATGAACTAAAATCATCATCAAAATGTCATTCAGAAGACAAGGTTTTCTATGAAATAGGTGGAGCAGTTTGGCAGACAGCCATCTACAAAATCATTATATCAATACCAAAACATACAGAGAGCAAACTCAGACAACAATTTACAGGAATTCTTTTTAGTGTCCCACATATGAATAATGTATGTACATAATTCTGCATTTTGCAAACACATTGGTATTTTTTTCAGTATTGAAAACAATCTAAGATTTTAAGAACACCAGCACAGTGAGGACTATGCACAATAAGGAGAACTGCAGTGATGGCTTCTGCAATGGATCACCTGAAGAATGGTCAGAGAAGATATGTAAAAGAAGTCATCTTAAAAAAGTATGACCACAACCTTATTCTTAAAAAAGCCTCTCAAACCAAACACTTTAACAGTTTCTGCTCCTCATTTCATTCCAACATTAGTACAATCATAGAACAACTAAGGTTAAAAAAGACCATTTAAACCATCAAGTGCAACCATAAATCCTATATTCCAAATTCACCTCTAAAGCGTGTCCCTAATCATCACATTGACATTTCCCTTAAATACCTCCAGGGATGGTGACTCAACCATCTCCCTGGTAGCCTTTCCTAATGCTTGATATCCCTCTCAGTGAAGAAATTTTTCCTAAGATCCAATCTTTACCTACCCTGGTGCAACTGAGGATACTTCTCCTTTTCATTCACTTGCTACTTGGCAGACATCCACCTGACAGCTTCAAAAATATTAGCAGAAAGCACCACACAGAGTTGGGTCATGAATCTCTGCCTCAGTTTTCTGTTTACATGACTGAAATGTAGTCAAATTCCTAGCTAAGAAAAATGCTCCCTAATTACATACTAATGAATTTTTTAGTCAAAATATACTGAAAAACACAGGTGAAAATCTAACCCACAGGTTTTCTGAGAATAAGAAGAGTTCCTGCAGTGAAGTTCCAGAAGAGAAACCTGCAGTGTATCTCCTCCACAGCAAAAAAGAAGTGACTAAGAGCATGAAAACCAATAGGAAAACATTAGGGTGGTTAAAAAGTCTTGGACAGTCATGTGAATTAGAGAAAGGTCAAAGGGAGTTCTACTACTAAAGATAAAATCCAAACTCTGAGTAAGAGTTTCAGCTATGAATAAAAAGAAAATGGACTTTCAGGTGTGGACTAGAGAAAAAAAAAAACCCACAACACATAATGGGTAATCTCAGATTAGGAAGGACAGGAAAAAAACCCAGGAGGTACAAAAAAATGCATGGAGAATGATACTGGAGACAAGTTTAGAAATATTCAATTTATGAAACTATCTCATTCAGTAATGTAGGCAGTGAAAGTGATAGTGCTTACTGCTGTGTATTCCTTGGCTGAATTTAACAGGCAACTCTGATTAATAGCAGTTTGACAGTGGGACTTTTGTAGTATGACAATATTTTCAGTGGAACAACAGATTTATGTCCCAAAAATCTGCTATTCAAAGCAAGCTATCATATATGAAAAAAAGAAAGCAATCTTATTATGGGAGTGTTTTTTTATTGTCCTGATGGATGCTTAATCATAAAAACTTAGCACAGTCCAAGTGTAAATCCACCCCCTTTATTTTTTTTTGAGTTAACATTTCAATCGTCTATCTCACAATTTCATGCGTTTCAAAACACTATTGTGATCAATTGGTTGTATGAACATACACTATTTAACATTACACAAACTACTCCATACTTGCAATCAGCATTTTTAGGACAAAAATTAAGGAATCCAGGAACAGACTGTAATGAAACAAAATGCTCAGTGAAAACTAGGAGTGTTTTACTTCTTGATTTACAGGTTTTGGTTCAGGCCTGCAAATGCTGGACATCTGTACTATATTATTTTCCCAAGAAGTAAGTAAAATTGTTGATGAAGTTGAACTTCACATTCACTTTAAATTTCCCAAAGCAGTGAAACTCTGCCAGTTTCTGAATTTTAGCCAGATGTGATATGTGGCTTGCCCCCAGGATCTGATGGATTTCCCACTGGCTGGTTTAATACAACCAAGAATCTATTTCTGTTATGCGTTTGGAGAATCCAACATGTTCCAGTCCAGAATTTCAACTGTACTGAACAATTTATTGCTTGCGATATCTTTATCCTTCTCCTCACTCAGACAGAAGAATGACTGGGACAAGAACGATGCCATCTCTCCTTAAGGTAAAAAAGGAAGGTGAATAAGTGGGAGTAGGTTAGGTCAGAACACACTTGATACACTACCTCATTCATGGCTAAAATATTCTCAAGCTGTTTATTATTGTGTCACATTTCAACAGCAAAACACCTCAGCCTTTCTGGTTGAAAGTACCTTGCAGTGCTGAAAGACAGACAAACCAAAACAATCAGTGCTTTCTGAGGGCTCAAGAACATGAAGGAACTGTGTGACAGCTTGAGGAAGAAAAAATGTGTTGTCTCCTTTAAAAATGTTGTCTGGGGTAGAGCTCCTGGCCTGATGGTGGAGTTGTTCAAAACTTTTCTGATAGTCTTATCAGTCATGGTAAGAGCTGGCCTGAAACATTTATATTTTATTTGTGTACCACAATGGCTAAGGACAGAAATCAATGAAAAGGCTTTTGTTGTGCTAGACATCATTCTAGCATGGAACCAATGTGTATAATGTTATTTTCCAGACTGTGATTCCTTTCGTTCCAAATCATGATACACTGGCAAGTGGTAACAAATCAACACAAACATACCACAGCCCTCATTAGCATACAACATTTCATTTTCAGGATGATCCACAACCCTAAAATGGAATAAATAGAAACAGAATACATCTGTAAATGAATCCTTTATATCCACGGAAGTCCTACATGCATTTTAAAAAGAAGACCCAAACCATACATACCAGTTTGAACACTTTACTATTAGTGTTCTTTCTAGAGTCAAACCTATTGCAGCAGCATTAAAATGTTTTCATGTATTTCATGAGGTTATGGCCCAAAGAAAATATTATGCTGGGAGCCAGAATGCAGAGGTTCTGTGACTAAGTGTTATCATTCTGAGGCCTTTTGTCAGAGGAGAGAGAAATTGGTCTAGAGTGATCCAGTGATAGATAATGTCATTCCAAACTTTCTTGGGAAAGTAGGCTGTTTTCTTAAGAGCTGTTAGAGGGGCACAAAGGGGCTGAAAAGGAACACGAAAGTAACAGAGCATCCATGACTACTGCCTGCTTCGTAAAGAGAGGCTTGGTCAGCCATTGTCATGTCTGCTGAAGGGAAACCTTATGGTCCTTCCCTGCATCATTCTTCCAGCTGGTGACAAGAAACTTTTCCCAAAAAAGAAAAGACACAGAGTTCAGGCAATATGCTGATGACAAAATAGAGCAAGTGAAGAGGCAGACTCTGTTACAGCTCATCAAGAGCATTCTCTGTTTTCTCCTTTTCTTCTTAATATCATTTTGAAAGTAGACCACAGACATGGTAGTTTTCATGGTTTAGCTCTGCATGAGAAATTGTAGGCTCTTTGATTCTGTTACATAAAACAAACCATATGTTAGAGAAAGTAGTAAGAAAGGCAGGGAAGGCACCATAGAAAGCTGGCCAGACTGGCTCAGCAGTGTGCATTCCCTAAAAGACTTGCATCAGAAATGACAGAAAAGCATACATTAATCTGCAAACCTCTCTCACTATGAGGTCTAAAAAGGAACTTATTCTGTCTCAGAATAACATAATTCAAGGTTAAAAATAAATAGATTTGGTAGATTATTAACCACCAATATTTATATATACAAAAGTCTGGTCTGCCAAAATATCATGGAAATTGTATATGATGAGAAACATTTTATAGGCAGAGAAAATTAGTTTTGTGCTGCAGTGTTGCCGTAATTACCCTTTATGGCAGTGGAAGTGCAGTTTAGGTAATTGGCAGTAAGAACTAAATACCCCTTACTTAGTCTTAAGCTAAAAACAAGTTGTTCAAAGAGAAGTGCCTCAGTGGATACGGCCTATGCCAGTAACATTTGCTAAAATATTAAAATAGCCTCTGCCAGACAGAAAGATCATCTAATGGAAATCCTGTTTGGACATAATACAAGAGCTGCAATTCATATCTTGAATAAAAATCAGAAATTAATTTTCATTCTGAAGCATTTTGCAAATTAGGCTCTAGCTACTCAGCTAGAAAACACCAAATGTTCTCTTCCTTGATAGAAATAACTTGGTATTATTTTAATTTACTTATATTGACTGTCACCTTAATAACCAGTACTTTAAAAAAACCCTAAATTGTTAAAACTATGGGGAAAATTCTGTTTATGTAGTGATGAGTAAATAAGAAGTAAGACACCAAATATAAGAACCACACTGGCCTTTGCAAATGGAAGATAAATTTAAGTTACAGAATCACAGAACAACACAGGTAGGAAGGGATCTCAGAAGATCTTCTGGTCTAACCTTTCACAAGAAACAGTCTAGATGAGATCATCTTGAAAACCTCTTGTGTTGGGAACTCTACCGTGTCCCTAGAGATGATGTTGCAGTGGATGACCGTTACCATAAAAATTTTTTTTTCTTATACTGAAATGAAACCTCTCCCCACGCAACTTGTACCCATTGTGCCTTGTCTTCTCCTCTGTCCTATTTGTAGCTGTCCTTTACATCCTAGGATACTGTGATAAGGTGTCCCCAAACTTTCTCCTCTCCAGAGTGATGTGATGTAGCTCCTTCAGACTTTCCTCAGAGGGCAGGTTCTCCGTCCTTTCGGTCATCTTCATGGACTCCTTTGGACCCTTTCCAGTCTGTCCGTGCCTGTCTTGAATTGTGGGAACCAGGACTGGATACAGAACTCCCAGTGTGGCATGACAAGTAGAGTGAGAACATAAAGTAGGCAATTTTAGAAATGTGCATCATCATTCCAGAGGATGGAACTAGGACACAAAATGCAGAGACTTCAATATAGAGGTGGACAAATCCACAGTTCCTACTTTCCTTCCTTTCTTTTCAAAGTCAGAGGGTCCAGAAACAGACTTAGTTGAATGGTAATTAAAATGCATTATTTTTCATATATAGAACAACTCCTGCTTGGTGTAATTTGAATGAAACTGTTCCCCAAAAGGCACCCTCACAGTACAGGGAAGCAAAAACATTGCACAGCTGCCTTCATGACAGCCACAAATAGATTACCAGTGTTGCCTAACACACAATTTACACTTACTTGATTTGCTTATAAATTTTAAAACTTTTCAAAATCTTTTGTACTTTACCAGTAAGAGTAAAATTAATTATCCATTGCATCTTTTCCTAAAACGTAAATTTATAATTTGGACTTTGGCATATTAGGGCTTTTTTATTATCTCTTGCTTTTACTAGCTTTAAAATGCTGCCATTCACCAAACTTGGAAATTATCGCAACAATCTAAACTTTCACATAGTAAAAATATTTATGCCCTAAGGCACAAAATATTTTGTCATTTTTTCAAAATCTCATTTAAATGATAAATATGATCAGCATTTAATCATTTCTTTAGAAAATAACATTAAGACGTGCCAAATTTTCAATGAACTTATTCATACTGATTCTAATAAGCTGAACAACTTGTTTTGGCTGCAGCTATCTTTTTTCCATATGGAAGTGCTTCTACTAGCTTTCTTCCAGATTATGTGGTTGAGAGGAGGATGTGGAGAAAAGTTCTATGTTGTTTTTTTGTGGCACAAATTCATTTTGAGGACTGAAACATGCAATGTAAATTGCTCTCAGTAAGCCTGCACCCTGAGGGCATGTTTTGGCACTATCGCAACCGTACCTTAACAATCTGTGTCAAAATTCATGAAGTATTATAACAGGTTTAAGGATGCAGACAGTTTACACCAAGCATGTGTCTGCACAGACAGCATGCACCTCCTCTTAGGTGCACTGCACTACTGCCTCTTCTTCAGTGGCGTGCACAGAGGCAATTTCAGCAGGCTTAGGATGAAAGATAAAGGGAATACTACAGCAAAGAGACCATACAGAGCAGTGCTATGAAAAGAAAAATTACTATAAAAGAAAGAAAAAGCTTGTTTTCTAATTGCCTAAATGAATGGGAAAAGATAGCTTTTACATCAAGTAAAAATAAAATTATTACCAAGAAAAATCCGTAGTTAAGGTGCAACATCACAAGCAGAAATTAAGTCCTTCTAAGACTCAGCTCTAGAAAAAGAATATTCCTTACTTCCCCATAGCTTTAGACACAAATTTCTGCAGTCCATTTTGTACTAAACCAATGATATTATTGTGCACTCAGCTGTCAGCCTGAATGAGGACCGTGCTGTCTCTGTTCTCACCTTCCATCCAGGATATTGGTTCTTCCTCCACAGACTCAATGCACGATGGAGAAATTAGAAATTGTGAATTTCCACTAAGAAAAATTTATTGTTGAGCAAATATGATGATATATGTTTGTACAGACATCAGAAGAAATTGAGATTTGAGTTGATCAGACAAAAGGTAAATAATTAGTTCCAATAGCCATCCTGGAATATGGCTTTACTGTGTCATGTCCTTGTTTTCTTCTTTAGATTTTGAATTATCAACTGTCACACTATAGGGAGCAGAATAAGTGTCAGTAAATGAAGGAGATCATCTGGAAAAGGCCAATGCTAGATGTAAAAAATCTTTGTGGAACAAAGATCTGTAAGGAATAGAACATCTTCCAGATGACCATGCTATATCTGCTATGCACAAGTTTCTGACACGTACACGGCAAAAATAGTTGTGGAACTAGATAAGAGAAGAAAGCAATGAAGAAGTGAAAATAATTTCTTAAATGTCCCAAGGTGTCTCAACAGATATTGTCATTGTGTTAATAGTTATCTCAATGTATGGAATCATTCAGATTACATTGTATAATTGTTTTAACACAATGAAGAAAAAAAAATGAAGCAATTTTCAAGAACTGGAACAGACTTATTAAAACTTTATATGCATTGAGCCACAAAATAGAATATGAAAGAAATAGGAAAAATTAATAGCAGACACAAAACCCAGAAGGAATAAACTTTTACAGACAAGAAAAAGCAAAAAAAAAAAAAAAGACAAGCCACCCTTGCTAAAAATTAATTCTTTTAAGTATTTTTCATGTGCATCACATCAAATTATACTTAACAGAATAGCATTCATATGTGTATATGGAACAGAAATAGCTCTGTAACTAATGGTGGTAGAAGTGCAAAATCTTCAAAGACTAAGAACAATTTCTTAAGCATTTGAACATTAGCAAAAGCTAGCTGAGTTATTTTGAGTTACTTTCAGATCTATAACACTGACCAGGAAATCTCTGAAGAACCACCTCTCTTGTGAGAATGTCATACTCTTTTTTTGGTCAGCATAAAACACTGGGATGGTTTTTCAAATGTCTTAATTGCTGTCCTGAACTCATGAACTTGGAAAGGTCAATGGAAAAAGCTCTCCTATTGACTTCAGTCGGAGGGACTGAGATCTTGTAGCAAACATTTTAGAAAAGTTCTACACATTGTGAGAATGTTTTTAATGTATTTTGGCACTCTTTGCGGCATTGGCCTTGTCTCTTCAGGTTTGAGTTATTTTCCAAAGATACAAGAGGCACAGAATTTTTCACTCGATGTAGGTCCCAGTCTACTGAAGGCTGGCTAGTGTTTCACCAGTTTTCAAGCAGGGTAAGGATGACCCTGGAAACCACAGGCCTGTCAGTCTCACTTCAGCAACTGGTAAAATTATGGGAGATACTGAAAAACACCTGAAGGACAACACAGTTTCCTGTTAACAGCCAGCACAGCTTCATGAGGGGAAAGTCCTGCTTGTCAACTCTGATTTGCTTTTACAGTAACCTACATACCTAACCCACATAGCTGATCTAGGACAGCCAATAGATGTAATCTTTCTGGATTTCGATAATGTTGATACTGTCTCTCACAGTGTCCTTCTGGAAAGTATGTTTGGCACACAGGCGGATAAACACATCATGGGATGAGTGGACAACTGGTTCATGGGTCAGGCATAAAGGGTTGTAGTGGATTAGGGTGACATCAGACTGGGGACCTGTCACTAGTGGGGTTCTGCAGGGCTCTATCCTAGGCCCTGTGCTCTTCAACATCTTCATTTACAACTTGGACACAGGGCTGGAAAGGATACTAAGTTTTCAGATACTAAATTGGAGGAGCTGTTGATTAACTCAATGGCAGCCCCTGCAACAAGACTTAAACAAATTGGAGGTCTGGGCAATCATCAACCATATGAAATTTAATAATCAAGATTCTGCTCCTGGAATGGGAGAACCCTGGATGTAGATACAGACTGGGGAATGAAACTCAGGAAAGCAGTATCATGGCAAGGGACCTGGGGGTCCTGGTCTGTGGCAAGCTGAACATGAGTCAGCTGGCAGCCAGCAGGGCCTACCTTGTCCTGGGGGTCATCAGGCACAGCATGGCCAGCTGGGCAAGGAAGGGGATTGTCCCACTCTGCTCACCTTGAATCCTGTTGAATCCTGTGTTCTTTCCCCTTTCTCTTTAAGGTCAGAAAAATAGCACAGAAACATCTGTTGGTTTACAGTGTTCATGCAAAAAAAACCACCAAAAACCAAACCCCTAGAACCCACAAGCAAATTGATTATTTAGTAAAAAAGTAATTTTTCAACTATCATGATCAAATATACTAAGTTTCTGAAGCCATTTCTGTATCAGCATTTCTCTGTTTCCTTTTAAAACTGTTCATTCAGTAAAACGTGGGACGAATTTCATGTAGGCAAATTTCAATTTCACTTGGCAAATACATAAGTATTATATGTCATTTTATGGCATAGGTCTTACTTTCTTCAAATAGGATGTCAGACACAGCTTAGACTGTATGAGCTGAGCTGTCTTCAGCTATGATACAGAAGCAGATTTGGGAAGAATATGCACAGCTGAACCAGTATGTATTTCCAATCCAGCAGAGCTGTGGCTGGATGCCAAGGAGGCAAATAACATCAAAGCATTTTACAAGTATAGTGAGGTGAATGATAATGATTTACAACAGTGTTTTTCCCATTCTAGTCCAGGAGGCAGCCCAGTCTCTACAAGTAGCAGGAATGAGCAAGGCTCAAGAAAGACCTCAGGTGGTGGTGCCTCCTGTGGGCTATTTTGGAATGGGTTGTGCTGGTGACAGATATATCAGAGATGACCTCTTATGGGTCAACACCAACAGGCAGCTAAGGACCACATAGCTGCTTGCTCGCTCTTCCCAGGAGTGGTGGGGAGAGACCTGGAAGGGCAAAAGTGAGAAAACTCATGGATTGAGATAAAGACAGTTTCATAAGAACAGCAAAAGCCATGCAGACAAGCAAAGCAAAACAAAGAATTAATTCATTGCTTCCCATGTCCAACCATTCCTAGGCAAGCAGAGCTCCAGGAAATGTAACCACCATTTGAAAAAACAAATACCACCACTTCAAACATTCTTCCTTGATTCTGTCAAAGTCTATTGTGCATCATGTCATAAAGTGCTGAATATGGAACATATGAATATGCTTTTGGTCGCATGGGGTCAATGGTCCTGTCTTGTTCCCTCCCATATTCTTGTGCACTCCCAGTCTACTCACTGGGAAGTACAAGAAACACAAAAGACCTGGGTGCTGTGCAAGTGCTGCTCAATGGTAGCTACAACAGCCCCATCTTATCAACACTTTTGGTCACAAATCCAAAGCACAGCAATATATGATCTATTACAAGTAAAACCGAAGCCAATTTACTGAAACTTAGTAAATTACTTAGTAATTAACTCTTAGTAACTTAACTCTATCCCAGCACCAACCAGCACATGCCCCCAGTTTTCAAAGGTAATGCACCCAGAGCAGCTTTCTTGTAGGTCCAAATAAAGGCGAGATCACTTGCCAACTACAGTTTAAAGTAAAACAGGTTTTTGAGAATTTTATTTATTGCAAATTAATATATATATTTCTGGACTGAGTCTTGGGAAACAAAAAAAAAAACCCTACAAACCCAAAACCAACAGCAAAAGGAAACAAACATTTTAGTGAAAACACCTTTACTCCCTCTTTCCCTGTCTCAACTTTACTACCATGCTCAGCATATCTCCAATTATCTGTCCTCCCCATTCATAGTCTCAGCCTCATGTTTTTTGTCATAGGCACCTGTCTTCCACCCCTTGATCCCACCACAGGTTACACCCAGTCCCTTCAGCAAGACAGTGAGCAGTGTGTACAGTTGGGACATAGTAGTTTCATTCTGCTGCTGCTTCCATCCCACTTTTTTCTCATATTCAGTGTGGGTCCTGCACAGTCTGCATTCCCTTCCGGGAATTCTATGTTCTGGTGTGCTCACCCATGGGTCTCAGTCCCTTTGTGGATCTGTGCCAAAAGCTTGGATGATGGACTCAGCCTTGGTTTGCAATGGGCCTGTTGTGGAGCTGTGTGGAGCCAGCTGTGTCCAGCACGATCCCTCCTGCAGCAGCTAGCCCTGAAATCCTCACTCCCTCCCAAAACCTTGCCATCTACACCCACTACAGTCATGTGCCACAATCCTATGTGGTTTGTCCATTCCTGTTTGCTGGTTTCCCTTAGCCCAGATAGATAGGGGAAAGAGAAATGCTCTTCAGCGTTTCTGAACCCTGTCAGGAACTGGACAGTCCAGAACCATAAGTATTCAGTTTCATAATTTCCAAATGTAATAGACATGTATGGAAATTTCACCTAGAAATCATAGTGTTCCTGTAGGGAAATTTCCAACCCATCTGACATACTACTGTATTTTCTCATATCTTTAACCTGTCATAACTGCAATAAAAAACAATTTTCTCTGAAGGTTTTGAGGCTTCCCTGCACCATTAGTCTAATGCTGTAAAACTCTGCTTAGTTTTACTATTGACATTATCATAAACAATGTCACATCTCAGAGCTTTCCAAATTCAAATCAGGGACTTTTAAGAATGTTCTTATAACATGAAGTAATGGAAAAAGTCCTCCAAACAACCCTAATTTAACAAGCTGAATCACAATTATCAAAATCTCTGGACTTTAATGGAGATTCTGCCATCAATTAAAGCCTATTTCTGTAACATGTCTGGTGATGATTCTTGGTTATTTGAATATATGTCTAAATTGCTACTGAGTTGCAATGCACTGTTTGCATTTTTGTATTAAATCTTATTTTTTAGAGGAATGTGCTTCTATTGTAATATAGGTAAATGCTAGTCAAATTCTTTAAGGACAGTGAATACCATTGCCATTCAAAAACACAATACAGTTCCTTGATTCAAAATATTAGCAACATCCCACTCTGCATTTTCCTAGGAAATCAGAGGATATTTCATAATCTTCCGGCAAAACTGTAATCAAACAATTTTTGTGTTATTGCCAGAACAAGTTTCCTCTGAGAATAATGTTCACAGTCTGTAGACAGTCCTGTCAGTCCTGTCTGAAAAGGTCATACATAGAAAAGTTCTACTTTATACAAATAAGGAAGAACTCCATTTCATTGTTGACTTTGATATTTAAAATACAGGGAAGGATAAGTACTCAAAAATTCTGTTTCTATACTGATCACATTTTCAAACACATGTAATTTATGCCACAATTAGATTTAATATGCAGACATAGTTTCAGTTTAATATAAGCACCCGGCTTGACAAGGCAGAAGAGGATGCACAATTTTGCGGTAACCAGTGTTTGCTGGTGAGAAAGTGATACAACTTACTGTTATATGACATTATACAAGTACACAAATGGATCAGCTTGCAAATTACTAAAAATGCAATTGATTTATGGAAAAAACACAGCATTATCTTCTAATATATACTTCCCAGTCTCAAAGGGAAAGCTCAATTCAAGAATAGGCTTGTGGTCATTTTAGGTCTAGAAATAACAGGGCAGAGTTCTGCTCTTTCCTCACAGTTCTTTTTAGATTACAGGGCAGTTGAAAAAGGCAGAATTTTCAAAACTAACTAGTGAGTTTTCCCTGTTCAACTAGAGTTTTCTGATATTATCAGGCTTCATATTACAGTGATGTCAGAAGCCAGAAGTATCTCAGCTACTGAAATACTCCATATCTATCACTGGAGAATACATACTTCAGATCATTATCATGTGAATAGTATTAATTCCTTTTTTCCTGCTTGTCAGTGCCATTTTCCTAGTCTGTAAACTCCTTGGAGAGGAGTTATTTGTTACTGTATATTTTGCACAGTTCTTGACACAGTGGGACGCTGACCTTGCCTAGGTTTTGGCTTTCTTCAATATGATTAATTACAATTAACAGTTGGAACAATAATAGAAACACTTTGATGCTCCATTTAAGACAGATAGGCATTTTCATTTGGATTTGTAATGTGGGGGTTGATCAGTTAAAAAGTAATCTACAAAAATTCATCTGGAGAGTAAAATAAATTGGTTCCACATTTCTCCTGTCACATAAAACTGCTGTCATACGAAAAACAGTCCACATTTGTGTTAATTTCTGATATGGCATAAGGCATCATTGGTTAGTCTTAACGATGGCATCTGAGAATTTGACACTATGAGATCACTAATTTAAGACATTTGTGAGCTCTGAACCATGGAGGGTACTCAGAAATTAATGTAATTTTATGCAGTTCATATTGTGGATTTCTTTAAAAAAAACATTCAAAATATATTTTTATTCAATAATAATAAACAAAGCCATTGTAAAGTGTATATTTTATCATCTGTTAAAATGGCAATAAAATCTGTATTAGTCTGAGGAAATACATATACTACTAAGAACTTCCTATGAATCATGGCATCTGCTCTGACTTCCTCAAAGTATATTTTTTATGAAAAATCTGAAACATTTTTAGACAGAATAGGACAAAAATATGCAAATATTAGTATGTTCACCTGTATATACACTGTATTTAATAGATATAGAATTTAATTTTGCCTCATTTTTGATTTTGTACCACTGGTTTCAATGAGAATAACTTCGTATTATCATGAAGATATATCGTTGTATAAGTTATCTTGATTAACTAATTAGCTTAGTAATAACTTTGACAGCAACATTGAGGAGAAGGAAAAAAGTCAGAGGCATATAACCTTGAGAAATAGTCCTATAGAGAAATTCCCTCTGTTACATTCAGTACTGTGTCAGTAAAGTGTAGTAATTTATAAACAGGAGTAACTCAATCTCCAATGCAATTTCTTTAAAAATTATAACTACAGGTGAAGAAGACAAACCAGTCTTTACTTTCCAGGAACATTTATTACAAATAACAAGGCTTCAAAAAATAACTAAATACCTTAAAGAAGTTTACAGATTTATTTGGCAAAGTATACGCGCTAAATTTAAGAATATTTTTCCTATGCAAGAAACAAGTTCAAAGTGCTTCTTACAGTAGTAGCCTGTAAAAGGACAGGATTCTTAACACGTGTTTTCTGTGAGTTACCTCTAATAAAATATTAACATTGCACCTCATTGCAGAATCTTGTCATCATCCATTACAATATTCATCTGAACATTTTAAATCCATGTTTTTGGAGCAATCTTCTACAGAGGGTTTTGCTGGGATATCTCATCAAAACCAAAAAAGAAAGGGCTAAATACATGTTATGGTTTCTCTGCATGACTCCAGCTCAAATAAAATGTCATTGTAGATTGTACAAATCACTATGAACAAATGCAGTCTGCAAGCCTGGTGTGAAACATCCCCAGATAAGACTCTAAGACTATCAAATGCAGCTTTGGGACACGCTTTTGTCCCCTTCATCTTTAAGCTCATAGCTCAATCCAATTATCCACAATTTAGACTCTGCCAGTGATTTGTGTACACTTGTGTTGCAGAGCAGGATTTTTTTTTGTATGACTCAAGTGTAAAACTTCAGCTTACAAGCCAAAAACATCTTCAAAAGAAATCCGTGAAATGAAACAGTAAAAGCATGAGACAGGACTATGAAACAAAAAAAAAAATTACTAGTCCTCCACTTTCCAATCATATATTAAATATCACCTTAATACCTTCTTTTAAATTAAATCTTCAAAACACAATTTCCTTACTTTTAATCAAAGAAAAAAAAGAAAAATAAAGATTATATGTAAAATATTTCTTCCAAATATAACAGGGCTGAGGGATATTTTGGGGTAGAGCTACATAAAATTTGGAATTCCAAGAAAAAAAAACACTAGGACTTAAAACAAGTCAGAAGTTAACTACTTGTTTATGTATTACTTTTTGACATTATTTCCACATGCAGTGGAGCTAGAAACACAGAATCAGATCTTTGTTTCTATCCCACTAAAGTTTTCTACAATATTGGTCTTCTCCTCTGGATATAAATATTTTAAGGTTTTCATTAAACATATACCAAGAAATTATTCTGGCAGCTGAGGACTGAGTGACCAAGAACCTTTGTCTTGCCCTCTGTATATTCTAAATGTCTACACAAAGTGAGAAGGGCAAGTGAGTTTCTGCCTAATAGATTCTGTGTGAGGATTCCTCAAAATACACTGGCTTTAAATATCTCCACAGCTCCATTAGAACATGACTGGTTTTTTTAGCTGTTGGAATCCTTTTGGAATTAATTTCAAGTTCCGATTTGCCATGTGACATGATTTTAGTCACATGGTACCCCAAGCATTTTGAAGGCACATTTATTCTAATAATTTTTTGATGGAAAAAATATCCTATGAAATATCAGAGGATCTTGTACTAGCAATTACTCTACTTTTCAGTGTAATGTATCTGAGCAGAGGTTGGAACTTCATTTATGCATAAGATTTTATTAACAACATTTAATCTTGTAAAAGATTTGAATACATAGGTAGCAAAAAGAGATTTTTACTAAAAAATCAGATTTCAACTAAAGTACTAATTTATTTGATAAGGTAACCCTTGAGGAGCTAGATGATTTTTTTAGGATCACCTATGCAAAAGAAATAAAACTGGTGGACATTAACAGTAATATCTTAGCATTTTATTACTACTTCAAGGAGAAAAAATGCAACTCTGTCTAGGAGAAGGGACCCAAAAAAGATTACAGTGACACACTAACTTCTGGCTGATGTCAGAGTATACCAAAGCTGTTAAAAACATTGTACATCAGAGTATACAAGTATACAGTATATCAAATAGCCTTAACCTTGTGCTGGACACCACAAGAAGGACACCTTATGGAAAAATGTTTATATCACAATTCACAGCGAAAAAATCTCAGCACACATCATGTGACTCCTGAATATCTTCTTTTTCACATATCTTTTTATATGGGATAACAGATCCATTTCTATCGAATCAGTTTGAGAATTTAACTTTTAGCAATGCATGACAAAACCACAGTGATTTAGAGAAAAAATTAGGAGTAATACTTATTTAAGTGAAAGTAATGGTGTTTAGTGTGACATCTATTAAAATGATAAGCTATAGTCATCCATTAAATTACATATCCCATTCCAGAATTAAAGAACTCCTATTCCTAAATCCTAAAAACCTAACAAGAAAATATAATACATAATACACAACCTTCAAACCCAAGATAAAATGTAGAACCTAAAGACAACAGAAATATTCCCATCTTTCTCCCAGATGAGTGCCTCTCATCAAGTTGTTATATTTTTACCATCTCTGGGTTACCACTGTGAAAAGATTTCATGACTTATCAAGTCATGGTCATGCATGTTTGCCAGCTTTCAGATATGTAGTACAAATGGTAATTATAACCATTGCAAATGATACATCTTCTCAGTGCTTCAGATCCAGTGAGTTAACCTTAAATGCAAGGCAGATTTAAAGATGAACAATTTACTTAGATAAAGGAAAACAGAAAATATAATTAATCATTTGCCTATCCTTCAACCCTAGTTTACAAAACCATGGTGCAACTTTATTGAGCTCAAAATTGAAGGGTGACAAGGTTAATGCATAGCTTTAGACCTCATGGTTTCATTAGCAAACACATTACAGACTGCAAAGCTGAACTGACAGTAATGCTAGGCCCAAACAAAGTAAATAATTATTGGCTTGGCAAATGAGGAAGCACTTGCAGAGTTTGTTTACATTTAGGTTTTGGAAAATTCATGTTGGCAACAAGTCAAATACAGTTTGACTAGTAACTGTGACAATTGCTCACAGATGCAGCTGGAAGAACAACAAAAGAATGGATTTATAGGGTTTTTTTTCCTCTGCATTTTCCCCCCTTTGTTGTCTTTTTTCTTGTGCTGTTTCTTCTTTCTCATTTTTCTCTCTTTTTTTTTTCCCTTTTTTTCCTTACCATTTTGGATCAATAACAAACTTGTAGCCACAAAGATAAGTGGCTTTTCATGGCAGATGGGCCTTGGAATGTATAAAAATCTCATGTTGCATTTTGTATTTTGGCCACATATTGGAAAAGACACAGCTGTGCTCAAGCTGTACTCATAAAAGCCTTGCTCCCTGACAAAATGTATGAGTGCCTTCAATTCTTGTGGGTCTGCACTGGATTTTCAGGAGAAATTCATCACTTCAGTGCTGGTGCACTGTTAACAAACTTTATCAGATGCCAGGGGTATGGAATTATGCCTCACCTCAATTCCTTTTATGCAGTTCATTGTTTGGTCATAGAGAACATATTGCTGAAATTCAACTAATAAGGCAACCTATGAATATTATAATAATTCATTATCCTGTAGCTAATGTAGAAAGATTGAGAAACTGAAGTTCCCTTTCCAATATTTTATCCAGAATGCAGCTATTCTAAACAATTAATATTTTCAACATCCTAATATGCAGTGGGCTCACAGGATAAAGAATCATTAAGAATCAAGCATTGAAAAAGAAAGTTCATATAGAATCAGACCATTATGTAAAATGTAGTAAAATTATACACAGGAGAGGATTATTCATTTAAACTCAAGAAAATTTTGCTGCACAAAACACCAGTAATTGCTGAAGCTCACTTTCAGTCAGAGTGAGCTAAAAGAGTTTGATCAATTCTTGTCAGATAATCTCATTTAAGTGTATTTCATGTAGGAAAATTGAGATCCCCAGTCTGATCAACAGAAACCTATTTATCTTCCCCAGCTTAGTGAACTACCAAACTCAAGTCTCATTAATCCACCTTCTGAAAGCTAGTAACACAACCAAAATATTTTGAAAATAATAATCCAAACTAGAAACTGAAATTTTAGTGATCACTTGTGTATTTTGCAGTTGTTTGCAATGCACTGTTTATATTATGCTAATGTCACTACATTCTTTATTAGTTTGAAGAGAATTAGAATACAAACAGTGATAAATTACATTTTTGCATTTCACAGAGCAACTATAAAATAACATAATAGTTTTAAATGCTCATTGCATTTGTCTTAGGAAAACAGAATGAGCAGGAACTGTCCTCCCTGAAGAATTATCAGGCCAAGATATACTAGGCATAAATATTCCTCCAAGATCTTGGGTCAATGACAAGATTTTCTCAGCTTGCTGACATTCACTGATTAAGGATCAAAAAGGGCCATATGGGCTGTCTTTCCAAGCTATAGATGCATTGACATAGCAATATTGCATAAGAGATTGTTCTGTGCTGAAGATACAGAGCTATTTTTGCTTAACTCATCTTTATTCTCTGCAGGAGAGAGTGTGTATGAGCAGAGACAAAATATCTGTCGAAAGCCACAACAGATAAGTATTCTCAATTGAAATAAATGAAGTTATTCAGTAAAATTGACCACTGTTAATTGATATCATTGTCACAAAGTTTTCTGGTAAAATGTGTTGGAAATGAGATAAAAAAGGTTTAGAGAGATTAAATTCTCAATAGATGCAGAAAAAGGAATATTTGTAAATACTAATCTAACAGGAGGGAAATCCATAAAATGAAAAAACAGTGTGAAAATGGCATGGTAGGAAGTACTTCCAGTGGGTGTATAAACAGAGAGCAATATTGATTAAGGTGTATTCTAATCAATACACAAGTACTTCAACGCTTTAAATGCAGTGGCTTTGATGACCTGACGAGAACATTGTTCCACTGAGTGCAAAGGTTAGATACCTATGCTCTAACAACTGTGGAGGTGTGATACCATCTAATTATTATGGGGAATCAGATTCTTACACAAAATGCCAAAAGTTCTAAGCATCAAGGAGGTAGGCAACACTGGCAGAAATGTGTTGTTTGTTTCATTTTTAGCATAAACACTTGAGAAAGCCTTATAATGACACCTCAACTACAGGGCATTTGTCACCTTGACCTAAGGAAGCATCCTCTAAATTAATCTCTGCTAATATTAGTGAACAGTGGATAGCTACATGGAAGTCTGAATTTCTTTGCACCATCATTTTTTTTTACACCATAATTAAACTCAGTGTATTTTATAAGAAATACTTTGTTTTCCATACTTTTTATCCAAAACTTATCATTACTGTTTGGATGTCAAAAGATTTGCCTTACTCTGAGCACTTTATTGAGGAACAAAAGCTCCTCCAGTGTTCTGCTGATGCCCACCAGAAGATTTCTGCATAGAATAAGTGACTGGCTCAGTAAATGACACCTGCATAAGCTTTATCTTTCCTCTTCCTTGGCATAGGGAATGAGTTTGAAATAGCACCTTCTAAATCTGCACATTTCTTCAAAAACGAGCTGAATTTCTTCTGCCACGAGCTAAATTACCTTTGATAGTCTGGCTTTGATAGCAACTGGCTCTCCAGGTTTGATGGCAGTCTCAGCAATTTGGCAGAAATGTGACGCCAGTTTTCACAACCAGTGTCAATGTTCAGGAATTTGCAGCTGCCCTATTCTCTACAAACCAAAACTTGTTTGATCGCAGTCTCGACCATCTGCTGCTGCTATCTCATAACCAAACCGGAGGAGTCATTTCCCAAACTGAGTAATCATCATCTACAAGAATACAGGTTTGGGTTGGTACACCCCAAGAGCATTTAAATCTTCCCACAAACCTAAGATATACTGTACCATTTATAAAAAAGATTTTGTAGCTTATTCTTCTACATTGGCTTTATTTTGAGAAAGATGAAAATTGGAATGTCTTGGTATAAACAAAAGCCTCTAGAGCTTTATCTGCTCTGTATATAATCTGAACAGAGATTAAAATGGTCATCAACGTCACTACTGTATCACTTTGTGCTGTGCAGACTTCCTTGGTTGAATTCAGTGGTAACTACAGATGCTCAACATGTCTTACTATCAGGCACATAAAAATACATCTTCTGAACAAGCTATGCATACCAATACATATACCTGATAGAAATAAAAGATTGCCTCAATAATGTGCAATATGTTACACTAATCCCTTCATGTGATACATCTCAGCAAACATTAATAAAAAACCTTGGGTATGCATCACAACATAATTTTTCATTTTTAGAACAGTTGTTAGCTTTTTTTCCCAAATTGAAAAATATTCACAAGAAATGCGTTTGAGTAAATCTGAGCAGTTTATGTGTTCACCAGCAACTGATATTTGCAACCACATGGGAAACAGTTTTTCAGGACTGGCATCTGATTTCGTAGATTTACCTGGAGATGTCAGATAAATACACTGTATTAGAAGATCAAAATTCAAGTTGCAAGCTCAAACAGGCAAAAGATAATTAAGAATGACTAAAAGCAATTGCTCTGTCTTTGCTAATATAATACATCAGTCCAGTGTAACAAAATACTAACAAAAACATTGTTGTGGCACTGATAGACAGATTTCACATTTACTCTAGGATTACAGTCACCAAGATCCAGGCTTGAACATGCTCTGAATAATCTGGAATGCCTGTTAGAAGTTTTAACATACCAGGAGACTTCCCTAAGTAGAATAAAGAAAATAATTTAGGATGGTAAGAGACTGTTAATTGTTTTGATACATCAGGATGGATCCTAAAGCTATTCTACTTAACACTCTGTGGCTGACTATATACAAAGTATTGACATTTGGAGAAAAGCCCTCTGATCTAAGGGAAGTGCAGTGGAAATAAATGCTTTGCTCAGGGGATGACAAGAATGATATTTGATCCTACTTCTCTGTTTTGAGGGTCTCACAAGGAGCATTTCCAAAAGAGAGCAAGTAGCAAGGGCACTTTTTCTTCCTCGGTGAAATCCTAGTAGAGTTTATCTGAGATTAGTTCATTTTAAGAGGTGGGGAAATGAAAATAATGAAACTACACAAAATATTCATGTATGTAGTACTGCTTGGAGACAGAATAAAAAGTGTTGTTGTCTGTATGTGTCTTGTAGATTGGTTGATTGCTTTAAAGATTTTTTTAATGGACTTAAGGAAATAGGTCTGAGCTTAATCAAATTTAACACTGATTACTTTTTAAGAAACAGAACACATGAATTAAAATTAAGATTTGAGAATTCTTTACAGTTGTAGCTAACTACCATACCCACAAAAAGCCTAGAAAGTCAAGCAAAGAATTAGGATTTAGGCTGCTGAATTTTAAAACACTGAAATTTAAGTCTGCAGCCTATGACACTGCCAGTCAAAGAAGGAAACAACCTGACAAAGAAAGCAAATTATTCAATTTGTCCATTCTTTCAACTTAAAATGTAGTTTAATACAGCTCTATAATGAGATCACATCTTTGCACATTTACAGTAGTCATCAGGATTTTGAAGTCTAATTTGAATCTTCCATTGTATATTTAAATAATATAAAAAATCAATTCAAAATTAAAATACTAATGTCTCTTTCAAATACATTTTCAAAGTCCAAAATATAAGAACAACAGTTTTGTTTTTTCTTGCTGGGCAAATACACCAAATGGAATAAGTTCAAACAGCTATTTTATATCAAAATATAGATGAAAAATATCCCGACACATAAAAAACTAAACCAATTCACTGCTATCAAGATAGACTTTTGCTGTGACTCTTGTGTGTCCTCACTAAGTCAATAATCTTACTTTAATATTATCACCACTCTCCCTTCTTTGGCCTTTTGTTTTGCTGTTGTTTCTGCATTTTCCTATGGAGGATTAGACCAAAATATCTTTGGGACAGGGACCTCACTCTGCTTCTGAATACAATAAGCTGCCTTGGCCAAGTGGGGGAAAGTGTGAAATAATAAACAAGCCAGCCAACCAGCCCTCACACTCCATCATCTCACAGTGGCTTACAATATTTGAATGCATTGTACTATCTCATAAAATCTGGCCATAATACAGGACTTTGGGGAATCAGGAAATAATGAAATTTCTGTCACTGTTGGCTCTCCCTACATTATACAGGGGCTGAGTCTGATGTGGCTAATGGACACAGATACCATGACTGCTGTGTTTCCTCAAATAAAAGCAGAAAAGGCAGGTCACAGACGATATTTCTCACAGACCTCTGTGATCTTACCTCTTACCCTTCAGCAGACTAAAGGCCTACCTAACCAGTCAACCAGACTTTTACATTCTCTTGGTTTTCTTCTCAGGATAGTAAAAAGCAAACTAAGCAGAAATTCTGATTTCTAGGGCATTTCAATTAATAGATAAGAGATAGCAAGGAATAATACTGGGTGTGGGTTTAGGGCACCTGTAGCACAGTCCCGTGCTGCTGGTCAGGGAATTCATACAAACCCATGGAGAAATCATAAGTTACAAATTGGTGGACATATTTTATTCATTCAGCTGTTTACTTGGGGGTTTATTTATATGTCCCTGGGCAGAGAGCTGGTAGATGCCCCATCCCTGGAACTGTTCAAAGTCAGGTTAGATAGGTTCTGAGCAACTTGACCTAGTTGAAGACGTCCCTGCTTGCCTATGTTTAAAGGTCCCTTCCAAACCAAACTAGTATATGATTCTATGATTCTACAAAACTGAAGCTAAGAAGGGTATCTGTGGCAGAATATACAGTCTTATAGAAAATATACGCACTGGGTGCGTCGAGTAATAATCAGTGAATAGTGTTTTTAGAAAAGATGCAATGTTTTTCTAAGCTTTAAAAGCCATAGGCTTTCCTTCACATAACCAAATGTTTCTCAAGAACACTGGCAAATCTATAGCAAGGATTACACTATTTCAATTGGGAAAAAAAAACCCAAAAGACCCTAGAAAATTATAATGAAATTTCTGCTCAACTAGTTGTTTTCCCTCTTTCTCAAGCTATGCCTCAATAATTTTTCATTTCTTCTGTGGTAAACGCCTCCTTCTTTCTTAAAGCAGTAATAAATCACAATATTTACTGATTTATTTTCCTCACATAGAGGAGTTTCTGAGCATACTTTCAGATGCCATTAAAAAAAAAAAATCCTATCTTCATAATCTTGTATTTTTGTAACCGTGTCAGAGGCATCAGTGGAGTTACTTGTTTCTTAAGAGTCCAGTTTGGGTTCCACCAGATAAAAAGGAAAACTTTATTTCAGTGATACCATGTTTCCTCTTTTTTTTGTAGTTAGTCTGGGTGCTTAGAGACACAGCAGAACCCTACACTGCCTCCTTACCCTCACTCTGTGCATCCTGAAAGGCCAAAACACAGACATATAAATGGCACACACTGACTTCCTAATGAGCAAATTTATCTAATAGAAATATCTGCACATACAGCATTAAAGAAGGAAAAGAACCTAAAACATAAATAAACAATAGGTTTCACTTTATATAATCTTTATTATATTATATATATAAATTTATTTTTAAAATATATAAATTAAATATAATTTATGCAATTTTGCATGGAGGAATAAAAATACAAATACAGAAAATCTAGTAAAACATGAATAAAAATATGTCATCAAAATCTTCCCATTCCACTGCCCCCACCCCCACATGAGTTTTTTAAATATAGCGAAGCTAATTTATGACCAAAAGTTTTCCATGATACTTAATGCTACTTGAATTGGACACCACATCTTAGTTTGCATTTCAGTGTTTCTGGCCCATATTTTGGTTTTAATATGACAACATATCAAATTTTCCATAGTATTGATAGCTTCAACTTGTTTACACAGATTACAGTGTTTTGCATATTTCACCTATAGGACTACATAAGTCTGATTTTCACAATCTTGTAATTTATATTTTAAATTGTTGGAAGCAGATAATTTAAATATCTATATGTAGTTCTACATTACATATGGATTCTGTGTACCTCTGGATTCCACCTGCAGACATACCGAGACTAGCCATTTATTATAAAAACTTTCATCTAGAAGCCCCGTATTAGAAGTCCTAAATCATACATCAAAAACAAGACGGTACTTGCTTGCCATCCTTTCCTTTGTACAAAGGCAAGAGTTTTAATGTCTTCTTACAGGCATTCAGCTCGATGACCACATTTTGCCAAAATCAGTAGATTTTCCTCAGTTCCATAAAGTAACAAATTGCAAATAATCTAAATGCAAATTTTGAGTGCACTGCTATCAACTATTTTGAACATGAGAAGCCAAAATTTCAGCCTTAATAAATCTCTCTTATCCATTGTGACAGATCAAATCTAGGACAAATCTAGTTTTCCCAATAAAGGTACCCAAAGCCGTGTCACAACATGACACACCCCTGTAGTCATGTTTGAATATAAGATTAGGCATAGCTAGCAAAATAATGCTGTGTAACAATACCACACCTGAGTTATGTTGATAATCAGCTATAGTCTGTTCCTAAGGAAGAAAATCAGTTGTAGACTCTTGTTTCTTAATATGCGGAGCGATGAACCTTCAGACAGACAGGATCAAAGCACGGCTTTGCTCTGCAGGTACAAAGTAGCCTTTTACAGAACACTCCTATTATTCACGCCTCTCTTAAAATACAACACGAACAATTTAGCAAGCTTCTAATCTGTTTACTGGACTCCACATGCAGAGGTTTTATTTAACATTTATCTTTAAGCTGACCTGCCTTATAATGACACATCATTCTGCAGGAAATGAAAAAATTGTATTCCCCTGCTTCTTCCTGTGAAAATAGAAATTTATGTTCAAAGATTCTACTTTTCTCTGCTTGCTAGATGTAAATATGTCAGAGATACATTAAAATGGCATTCAATATGGACTACCATTTTAAAAACAAACTTGTCATTCTTCTCCTGCTGAATTGCTCATAAATTTAAGTATGAATAAAGATATCAGATTACATTAAATGCATTTTGGTATCTGTAACTTTCTGTAATGAATTAGAACTGGCTGATCATGTCTCAAGTGCATTTCATTTTCCGTTGATTCATGTACTGCAATATAACCTTCAAAATTCCCTTATGCCAACAAACTCATTCAGATATGCTGAGCGCAGGAGCAGATAAAAGTGGCTATAAGATTGAAAACTGCATCAACACATCAGAGAATGCAGTAGAGGTATAATGAAAGTGTAAACAAAACCTGTAAATATAGAAATTACCTTCCATATAATCCACTACTGAATTCAGTGGAGAATTTTGGTGTAAGAAGAAGACATATTAAACCAGAACAAATTGATACCATCACTATATTGTGCCTGTTTCATTCTGCTCCATTTAAGAATTTTTGCTTCAAGACTCAGCACTGAAAAATATTTACTCTCCTGTTCTCTGAAAATAAACTTTATCCCAAAGTAAAATTTAAAGCTAAGGTATTTTCAAGGTAGAACTAAGAGAGCATTGCATCTTTGTCACTGATGGTTTTTGAAATTACTTTCAAAAATAACCTTTCTTACTTTCCTTGTATATGAGGGTTTTTTGCGGCTGAGTTGTGAAATCAAATCCATCTTTTAAAGGCTTTTTAAGCAAAAGTGCATTATTACTGACTTAGTAGCTTCTATTTTTCAGTGGTAGCTATGGTTATGGATGAATGCTTTCAACAGAAGTTAAAAGAGAAAATGAGTCATTAATGATACCAAATCAGAGCCTTGTGTGCTTAGTGAAGCCTGACATAATATCAGGTTTCAGTTAGCATGGAGAGCTTACACAGTATCTTAGTTTTCCACAACGAATATATCCACAAAAATGTTTTCTTGCATAACTTTTATCTCCAAGATTCTATCAGCAGAAATTACCTAAGACACTAAACAGTTAAATGACATGAATGGGGGGCGGGTGGAGAAGAGAAGAAAAAAAGAAATTAAAAGACACATCTGGCACCAAGGAAAAAAAACAGTTATTGTAATTCAGTATCTCTGTTTATGGACTTTTTGCTGTCATCCTCCTCATTTCCCATGGACTTCTCCTCCCCAAAGATGGCACTCATCTAACACACCCAGACAGCAGCACTTAGACACCTAGTAAAGGATACGTTTAAAGAACTGTTTGTTCTTCATCGGTACATTCATTGTTAACTGCGATAAAATACCTTTGCCTTGTAGCTGTCTGGGTCCCTTGATTTTGAACTAGATGGGTTTTGCATGCACAGAGATGATTTGCAAGTGGGAGATTGGGTATTCAGAGCAGTGCATCTGCACCAGCTGCTGGGTCGAGGCAACTCTAATTTCCATGCATTTGACCAGCTTCATGCCACTGTATTTCTGAATTGGTATAGTAACGTGTTGAATAAAATCCACCACGAAAGGCACAGGATCAAAGGAAAAAATACTTGTACCACTCACCCAAGTGCCTGCCCTTCCTATAGCTTACCTCTTGCCCCAAGTAGATTAGTGCTGATAAATAGCTGGAGTGCAGCTTCAGTCCTAGTAACACACTGTGAAAACATCTTGCATTCAGTGGCTAATCCAGACTTCTCCATTCTCTGCCAGACCACAAACCTTTCATCATAAACTTCTCCATTCATCTTACACTGGCATGAAGAGGCGACCCATATTGGATACATCTACAGATGTTTTATTAGTAGCACATGGTTTGGATGCTGGAATTATATGAGAACATACTGTGATCCAGCTGCAGGTGTTTACTAAATAGGAAATAAGTAGAAATATCATGGAGGCACTCTAGGAATGAAGCAATTCAATATTAATTTAATTTAATCAGTGTTTATGTTAGCTGATTTAAATCTAAATCTGCTGCACTTCTGAGTTTACTCCTATTCCCAAGACACACATTTCCCTAGACATGGTCACCTCAGTCCCCTGAGGACTCCTTCTGAACCATCACTGTAAGGAAAATGCCAGCTCTACATGGAAAGGGTGCTGACATGAGGGGTCCTGGGAGCCCCAGGGGAGGCCAGACAGCCACAGTCATGGCTGTGCATGTCCTCAGAGGCATGGCAGATGTTGTGCAAAAGTTTAGATGATTCTGTATTTAGATTTATGTAAGTAATATCCGTTTCCTGATTTTTTTTCTTATAAATGGTCTCTACTTGCTACCCAGAAAGATAAAATCGGGCGAGGTGGTGTGGGGGGAGAGGGGAGTGAAAATAAGTGTTTTAATGCCATTAACAGCTTACTGAGTGATGGTTGTTTCTGTTTCAAAACCCCAAATGGTAGAAAGGGTTTTTCAAGTGAAATGTCAGGTAATTAGAACAGAGAAGTATTCATTTCCTCTTATCACTCATAGTTGTAATAGTTTTATCCTTTCTCCATGTAACTTTTGTCTTCTAAAACACAGCTGTTACCTTGAAGGAAGAATAAAAGAGAACACTTGTAAATTTAATAACAAAAGGCCATGAATAAATATCACATCTCTTCTGGAATGGATACTTTAATTTAAGAAAGACCATTATAAGCTCTTTAATAGCTGGTATATTAGATAACCACATAGGATATAGGGAATCATCAAATACCATGTTCAGACTCAGAGCCATGTTCCGATACAGCACAAAAAAACTCAGATAAGAAATCAAAGCATGAAAGACAGCATTTCCTTTTATTTAATACTCTTGAACTTGAAAATCAGGTTATTTGGAACAACTAAAGGTTTTGGCCCTAAATTGTTAGCTAAAGGAAAACATCTGTTTAATATGCTCATGATAGAGGGTTTATTTTTTCATTCACTAACAACATAGTTAAACACAGTTAATTTCTGTCACACTGAAAATTCAAGGAACATATATTATGAAAAACAGGCAGTTTAAAGTTAGACTTACTCTTATTAGAAGGTGCATCCTGAAAGCTGTCAAGACTTGTAAAAATGTGACAAAACATACATCAGTGCAGGGAGATATGTCAGAAGTTTAACAAAAACAATTTTCCTAGGGTTAAGAAGTGCTTAAACTGCTGTTATTAATAATAACTTCTGATTATGTTATGAACACATAATAAACATCTGTATTATGATTTCTGAGATTATGGTGGAACTGCACACAGTATTCAAAACATGGATACACCAATTAGTCTGTGCTAGTGATATTTGGAGTTCATTTCTACTAAGATAATTTACAACAGCCTGTTTACCTTTTTTACACCATGAGTTGAGCTGACGTGAGCTGAGAAACATGCCGAGAACTTCAGAACATCTAGAGGTGCAACAAGTATTTTATATTCTATCACTTTTATCCATAATTAGATTATATATTTCTATGTGAACTGTTTTTCACACAATTATTTTGAAATTGTTTAGCAGTTCTTTGAAGATTTATCAAGAACTGTCTGGCTTGCTTAATTAGATATCCATTTCTCTCTTTTAACATACTTTTTCTCAGTTTTATACAAAAAAAAATTAAACACAGGAAACTTGGGAAACAACTGCTAATGGATTCCTAGTCTCTGCTTCCTAAATTTAGTATGTTGTCAATCTGGAAGATGACCTTTCCTTCTCTTCTTATGACAACTTATTTTCTGCAAAAATTTGTGGAGAGAGATTTTATCTAAAGGTGTTTTTTAAAAAAAAACCCCAAAACTTTACCAGTCCTATTATTCTCAACTGCTTTCTTCTTTCTTCAAACATTTAATGATAGTCTAAGGTGTGACACCTCTTTACAAAACCAATATTGGCCTTTTAGTGGCACATATTAATGCATGTATTTTAATCCTTTTCTAATTATACCCTCCGTATTTTACCTATGACCAAATATTTGTTAGTCACCACATTAGTTTTACCTATGACCAAACATTTGTTAGTATTTCACTATATTGTCTTGTAATGCTGTTTAATATCATTTGCCATCTTCTATTCCTCTCGTAAGTACCTTGTTTTTGTGAGACTAGAAACAAAATCACAATCCATCACACGGCAATTTTAACCTAACAACACCCAATGACTTTGGGATTCAAAAGAAATATTTTTTGTTCTCTAGGCAGAAAAATATTTATCTATTCAGAAAGGTAGTTACACAATTGCTCTTTTCAGGACATTACCTATATATATTTTCAGAAATACAGAACGTTATCTTCCAAAACTATTTTGTAAATTTCAGTACACCTGCTGTTCAAGAGTGAACAAAGAATGCTCAATATCAATGTAAAGACATTTCAGGTGGGATTCAGGTGCATCTATTTCAGGTGGGCTTCTCTTGTCTACATTTACAGGTGACAGACTAAAAACTATTTCCAAAGTATCAGTATTTTTGGTTGATGAACATCATGTAACCTTTTATTCATAAAAAAGTGGGCCAACTTCCAGAGTGATATTTCTTACACTAATTGAGAGCTATAATGTATTACACAAGGGGGTTCACACAGGCTAATTTCATGTGTCTAATGTGTAGCAAATACACACAGTGGATTGGTGCACACTATTAGCCTCATGTTGGACAAAAAATCTCAGGTAAAATCAGAAGCCGAGAGTTTCTAGTTTCTAAAAACCAAATACGTGTGAAACAAACCCTTTCTTCTATGACCAGTAAAACTCTTCACTTTGTTCTTCTATATGATTCTCACTTCATTTTATGGTCTTAATTTCATTATTTCTAATAAATCAAAGAAGAGACTGACTCATCATGGAAAATTGTGTAAAAGTAGGGCAAAGATAAAGATAAATCCAGGAGATGTGGATGGAGGAAAGAAAATTGATTTATTTGCAGAAAGTTTTCTGTGGAGTAAGCCTGGAAATGAGAATGTGTTGTGAAATGTGGAGGGCATTAAATCATGCCTAAACCTAAGTTAAAGCACCCGGTACACTGAACTGTTTTAAGTGAATCACAAAAATTACAGATAAAATTACAGTGCTAAAAAATGCAGGCAAAATTAATGTGTGAAAACCAAATATATGGTAACTGCATTAGAGTAAGAATGGTACTGCTTCAAATTCTTTTGTCTTTAATTATTTCCCAAGTTTTACAGTTGAGTTGTGTAGCTTGAAAAAATGCTGACATCCTTCAAATGTCTGCTGCAGTCTGTAGGTTGAATCCAAGGAAAATATATATTGTGCCAGATGTCATTTAATAAAATTTGATAAAGTCAATATTTGGGGATAAAAATGCTCTAAAATCTTCCTGTCCAGGATAGACAGATATACAGACAGACAGATAGATGGATATTTGGAACAGATTGGATAATTGGTAAGCTTTGCTTACTTTTTGATACCCCTTTTGTATTGAAATTGGAAAAGTATTCCTCCTTTTTCTTTCTTTTCTTTTTCTGGTCAATAGCAACTTGTTTGCAAAGGCACAAAACAGTGACTTTCATCAGTCGTGCAGAGTACAATGTTCAGTATTTAGTGTCATCAAGTTACTTTTTCTTTTATGCATATTACACAAACCTAGCTGGCTTTCCCTTGGGTACACATTCATGTCCTGCATAAATTTACAAGCTGTGAGGGGAAAATTTCACTGTGCTTAACAGTATTCTACTCAAAGCTTTCACTACAATAAGACATTCTATGTTAAACTCAGTAAAATTTTGTTTAAGTTGTATGTACAGTCAGTTGGTTATGTACTATTAATTCTTAATGGTTACATGTAAATGGCATTTTCTTCATATATAGCCACTTTATTTCTCAATCCAAATGCTTTTTTTTTTTTTGTTGACAAGAAACTTCTCTATAAACAGAAAGAATTTCACTTCTGTTAAATATTGTGACCAGAATACTTACGTACTGGGAAAACAAAATCTCTAGGGTTTCTTGCCACACAGTTTAAAATTCAGAAATAAGATTATAATATGAACATCAATGAAATTATATGGACTAAATCAAGTTGTTAAGAAATAAAGTAAAAGTTAATCCTTCACAGGGAAAAATCATGTGAAAGCATATTTTATTTTCTTGCAGTGTTTTTACCCATTCACTGCATATACATTACTAAGGACAGAAACGCCAGTATGACTGTGATTTTTGTGTGTGTGTGTGTGTGAAAATAGGCATGAAGAATATTTAATTGAAAAATAAAAATTTCTTAAGAAATTATGTAAATTAATACTTGCCTTTTATCCACCAATACTAGGCTTTCTTTTTCTGTTGCATTTTTTACATTTACATTTTTCACGTTCTAAAGTATTTCATTCATACTCTCAGACACAAACACTAAAGCTAATAACATTTGCATATTTCATGTAATATTGAAGCAAACAGTAGCAATAAGAGCATTATAGTATGAGGAAAAAAAATTGTTTATTTCTCAGTTTGGAATACTTTCATCTTGCAGTGAGGGCAGTTAGGACAGCTGCTGCACCTAAAACAGTTGCCTCTGATGAAAGTGTCTACATCTCCTCTGTTGTGTTCATCAGTCAAATACCCAGCCTTGCAGTGTCTGCCAGTTCTTAGGGAGACGTTTGCAGTGCACTTGATTGGGCTGTCAATCCTAATCTGGAGAAATCACTTTTGAGGGCATGTAACCCAAAACAGTAGAGACCTAGATCAAGAAATTACTTGGAAAAGAGTAAAAAGTGGACTCTTGTCTCACTCACATTGAAAATAAATTAAATAAGTCAGGTTTCACAATGAAGATTAAATATTAGCATAGTAAAATCATAAAGGATTTAACAATTTAAATCTTAAATGAAAAACCATTCTTTCAGTGTGTCATTCTAACCTTTCACCCTCTTTGGACAATAGAACAAAATCCAAACTGTTCAATCTGAATTTATACAGATTATTTGTAGAATAGAATAAACCTAAAAGCTAATACTTGCAAAAATGAATTCAATTTATTTGCTTTCAATGTGACTAATGGAAAATATTTATCAATACTTTTGTACTGTGATGTACTTGGAAAACTGGCAGAAAGTTTTGTTGACTCTGATTCATGACTTTAGATATAATTCTGTGGAGTAAAGAAGTTTGGATTTACTTCCCTGAACATCCAAGATTCAGAAGTGGCTGCAGAAAAAGCTAAGAATTTTTCTTTTTCATAAATGTTGGATTTTTTTGCTAAGAAAAATTCCAGGTTCTTTTTGCATTTTCTGTAAAAAGCATGATTCATAGCATGTCTGGTTTTGAATAAAGAAGAATCTTAGGAATGTTAACAATATTAGCCCAGGAACTTAAAATCCCTCGTTCATCCCTACAAAGGTACAGCACCTTGCTCTCCCTCTTTCCTGTCTTGTGAAAAGCAATCTCAGCTTTGTAACAATGAGATCATAGATTAGCCCCATAGATGTTCTTTGGCTTTGTTTTTTTGTTTTCTATTTCCCTGTTATGTCTTAGTTCAAGCCAAATCTAGTGGTATAATGCAGTTGATAGAGAGACAATAAGACCAAAACAGAGCTCCTGGTTTAGTCACTTAACCAGTGAGGAGATAGAAAAATAGAAAGCATATTTCTCTCAAATGTGCACCCAAAAGAAACCAATAATTCTAATAGCCTCAAAAGACTTATCCATTCTGCCTAAATAAGCTGGGTATATGATACAAAAAACCCTTTTTGTTCTCATTTTAATGCTGCTCCAGGTATCTCCATTCCAACTATATCTACATTTAAATGGAGAAACAACATAATGACTTTAGGCTCAGTAACTGAGAAAAAAACCTCATGCAGTGGTAGATATGAACTAATCAATGGTCATGGAAGATAGCAGAAGTGATTCAAACAGGGTGGAAGCCTCAGCTGACTTCATTTGCATTAAAAAACCAAATAGAGTAAATTATGCAATTGAGGCAAACTATACTATTTGTAGAGAGACCTGGATTAAGGACACATGACACATGGGAGCTGAAATGAAATGCCAAGGGTCAAGCAAAAACTTTAAAATAATCCAGTCCAACCTCTGGAATCAGACCTCTTTATCCTATATATGTGCAGAAAAATGTGCAGAAAACCTGTAGATCTATGTTGATATGTGGTTTAAAAACTCCAGGCTTTTTTTTCTTTTTAATATTCCTTTAGAGAAAGACAAACTCTGCTTTTGAAAAATGATCTTGGCTTATTGTGAGGGGACCCAAAAAGGACTGGACTTTTGGGCTTTTTTATAACACTGACCTAAATATTTCTCATATTGCATTAAGACATATTACAGTGCCTAGCTTCTGTTCAGCAAGAGTTATTCTAGAGGCTTTGCTTGATATTAGCTGTAAAAAATTATTCTTTGTAGAATTTGAACTGCTAATACTTAATGATAAAACAAAATTAGAAATACCTTCTTAGAATGGATTATTTTTACAAATCTGGCATTGAGGCATTTCCAAATGATACCATAAATTCATAGTTGTCAAAGATTTGCCAAATATTTGGAACAAACATCAACAGCACTTTATTAACCACTTATGAGTCTTAAAACAGTGACTATACAGTGACAGTGTAGAAGCCTTTTTAGATCTTCAGATTTGCTTTATAAAACTGAAAACACACTTTTAGAGTGTATATGTATAAAAGGGTTTAAATTAAGCTGCACAAGCTCTCACAAGTGACAGGCCCAGGATAAGCAAAGGGACTGTTAGTCACTTCACCTGATCTCCACTTAATTTCATAACCTTTGCAAATTAGCCATACACCTCTACCGTTTAACAAGTGATGATGAAACAAATGACATGTAAAGTTAGTCACCAGGTTATGCATTTGTGACATGTGTCAATGTGACCAGTAATAAGGTGAGTAAAGTGAGAATCCAGGTGTACGGAAAATTTCCTAGTTCTCTGGATTTTTTGTGAGTTCAGATCAGGTCAGAAGAGACAATCCTGTGCCCAAAAAGCAGCACAGTCTGACAAAGGAGGTTGACTAGAACTAGGCTAGCTCCCTTTCCAGGTCTCACTGATTTTCTATAGGCTTACTCTTGTTGGTTCACCCTACTGGTAAAGTCCAAAAATCAAAGTAGCAAATCCTCTTTGCCAATTCTGATTCTATGAACAGTGAAGAACTAATTGGCAAAAATTCTGCAATACTGATTACACACAAAATTCTGTTTGTGTAAAAGAATACCTTTATACATGCTTGTATAACACAGGACTGTGCCAGCAGGTACAATCACCAGTTCAGAATTTTAGATATTTTAAATCCATTTGAACCCTGGAGCAGTATGGGACATCTAAATTTAACATGAAATCTAAGTTTCCTTTATGAGCGATGGCAAATTGTTCCAATATAGTCATGGTATCAGAAATAATATTAGGAAACCTTGCACTTCACCTCCCCTTTGACAAAAATGGGCAGCATTACACAATAGTACTTCACACCAGAAGGTCTGCAGATCTCTGAAATTGTAAAATAATTTTACAGTTTTTTCAAATAAAATATAATATATACAAGCACTGCTTTGGATAACAAATAGTCTAAAAATTAAAATTTTTGTCCATTCCTTTGCATCACTGCTCCACCTTGTAGTGACTGCTTATGAGTGAGACACAAGCTTCCACATTACCTGAAAACTGCAAATATCATATTTGCACTTATTTGAAGTGTAATCTGAAATGTCTCTGCCTAGAGCAGATTTTCACAAGTTAAATGGTTGAACATGAGCTGTAAAAGACCAAATTTCAAGGAAAAGTCAAAAATATTTAAGATTTTGAAGATGGGCTCTGTGTTCAGAATTCAGAAGCATAAGAGGAACTTTAAAAAAAAATATTAATTATTATTACTATTATTATACAATATTATTACTCAATCATATTGATTCATTTCTTCCACCGCATATATCTAAATCTTCTATTTTGTTATGATATAAAATGTATGCTATAGACCATAAGTCAGAAACTACTTTAAATAGACACCGTTTGACATATCCAATTTTTTCAACGTAGTATAAAACTTCTTTTTAGACTGGAATTTTTCTCCCTATCCCTTCTTTTGCATTGTTTGGTTCTTTGGGTTTTTTTGGTTTTTTATTGGCATAACATCTATGCTAACAACTATAATACTGTCTTGTTCTCCTTATGTTCTATCCAAATGAATTCTTTTCTGTTTCCCTGTTGTTTTCTTGCTGTTGCCTTCTTTACAATCTTCTTAGCATGGCTGAATCAAAATTCTTACCTCTTCCCTTGAATTTGCTTTTATACTTATGCATAATAATGGAGTTTTTTCCTCTGAAATTTATCTTTCCTTTCCAACTATACAATCAACCTGTGCATCAGCTGGGGTGTCAATGAATGCCCCTGTACTTGCGCTTGGCCTTGGTGCACATCATCTTGTATTATTCTATACTGGCCAGCATCACCTCTCAAAGCTTTTACTAAAAGTGCTGAGGGTGGCAATACCTTTCGAGAATTAAAATTTAGCATGAGCTATTTCTGGCACTAAGTGACCATCACAAGCTTCCCGCAGGATTTTTTTACCTACTATCACTAGAAAGCAATAACTAAACTTTTCCCATACTCCATTTACCTTTATTATGCTGATAGTATCTGAAAATATCAAGGAAGCCATTTAAAAATAGGTACAAATCTGTGATAATGCTCTATAACGTATTTCCCAAACTGATGACTTTTAGTCAGTTTTTGATGTCGTTTAGTAACAACAAACCATGTAATCTCTGATGCTTGCAATTACCACTCCAGCTTTGCTGTTCTGTCCCAACTTAAATAAAATAAGGAATGCATCCTGTCCCCTGATCTGTGCTTGAAGTTCTGTAAAGTTGCTAACATTTTATGTAAATCTATGACCTTTACATCTGAAGTTTTGTCCATAGGTGTTGACATTATGCATTCAGGTAAAATGGCATCACTTGACCTCAATGAAATAGCTAATTCTGAAACTGTAAACGTAAAAGGTACAGGGAGAGAATTGTATCACTTATTTCTTACTTAAATATCACACCTTAGCTTAGATTAGGCAATATTCAAACTAAAACAACATCCTTGTTCAGAAAAAACCTGTTTTCCTGCGAAACAAGTGAGATTCTTTGCGGTGGAACACCCCAAAATTTTGCACCAGTGGTACAAAAAGGCTTTGCTCTTTGAATGCCATACATACTCATCCCACATCTGCAAAGTACAGGCAATGCATCCCACGGTACTCTGGTACACTCTGGTATCTTAAATTATTTCAGGCATTTTCAAGTGTGTGAAAAATTTTGCATTATTTCTCCTGCAAATCATTTCGATACAAAGAAGATATAGAACCAGAGATGGTGTGTCAGTGATGTGGTCTTTTCTGTTCATAGGGTTAAATTTTTTGCCTATTGTTGTTTCTGAAAACAAAATATATCCTATTAGCACTGCATATATTCACTTAAATCTTGTCATGTACTCTCCAGTTCACACTGTTCCCAATCCCTAGCACTTTGTTTCTGCTGTAGGAAGATTTATAACAAACTGAATGAAGTTTTTTATTCAAGGAGCAGCATTTTTACTAGTTTTATCTAAACCTTATAGTAAGAGTTCACGGTGTCTTTTAAGGGAATGAAAAGTGAAAATGCTTGATTTTTGTCACACATTTATGTGACCTGCTTATTACTAGAACCATTACTGTAATTATTAGCCTCACTGAAAGCCTTTCCTTTTAGGTTCATGTTTCTCCATGTGTAGCAGCCGTAAACCACAAGTGAAGTTTCTTATGTTAGACAAGGTGTAGCCATTAGTTCCGCTATAAAGCTCTAGCCACCAGTGCTCATTGATTTCTAGTTTCATATATCTTTAATGAGGAGATTAAATACTTGTTTAGAAAGCACAGTCTGGCTTAAGTGGTGTTTGCTCATACAGCATGGACAGTCAAAGACCTCCCTAATATTTCCCTTTGGTAATAGGAATGAAAAAACCTTTATTGCCCCAAATATAAACCATTTAGCTCATTCTGCAACAGCATGGAATGTCTTATTATGGAAAAAACAATTAGAGATTAAATGCTGCGGAAAAAAAAAAAACACTTTCTAATTGATAACAGACTTTTTCTCCCTATTCCTTTTATTCTTTATGAACACTAGGGAGTATGCTAAATTGCCATTTCAAATCAATAAACATAAAAAAAAATCTCAGGTAAGTTTCATTTTCTGATCAGTCATTAAAAAGCATAAAGACTCTGTCCCAGAAAATGAAGTTTAATGCAACTAAAGAAGTGTGGAGATGCATCAACTAGTTCTCACTGAGGGCTTAGAGTGAGAAGAGTAAGGAAAAGTGGGACAGACACTGCAGTAGCAAATACTTCCGTAATGAGTGTCAAACGATAAGACTTGAGAAAAGCACAGAATCTCACTCTACAGAAAAAAAAGCAATGAAAACATTCAGAATCTGAGAGGGATACATGGAGAAAAAAAGTAGGGCTGTCCTTCTGATTGGTTTGCCTCACTAAATTCACATCAAGTTCCTTTGCTTAGGGTATCAAAAAGCTTTGGTAGTGAGAAAAAAAAAAAACCTTGACAAAATACCAGAATCCAAATATTTCTTTTGTCTGTATTATTTGCCCCATATCACAGCAATTTTCAAATAGGATCAAGAGGTAGAAAATTGGTAGGGGAGAGGATGAATCTTGGAGATCAGCATGCCACTAAATTGATACCATGTAAACACCATATAGTATTGGAAAACCACTGCTGGGGGTAAATGAAATGAATTCACTGGGGCATCTAATCCTATTTCTGGAACACTTAAAGTGTTTAAATGCACTGGAAAGCAAACAAACTTCAAAGTGATCATTATACCCCTGACACTAGTACTTGTGTGGCTGAAATCTTTATGAGATTAAACCCCTACAGAGAAAGGAGTTGAACACAGTCAAAACCACTTTGAAACTGTCAGGAGGATACCAGTTTGAAAGCTCAGTGTAAGTCAGAAATGTAGCTAAACATTGAATATTAAAGACAGTTCAATAAGCTGCATGGAACTCCCTAATACACCTATAAGAGCAACAGACATAAAGTGAGTCACCTCCATGTCCACATTTTGTTCTTTACTGATTCTGTAAGTGCTAACATCAACAAAGGCTGATGTAACATCAACAATTTCCTAAGTGAAAAAGCTGGGTGACTCAATCACAGTTCAGACTGAACACATACATGAGTTACTCCATTGCATTTCAACATTCTTTCCGTGATGAAAAAGCTCAAAAATGTACAGCCACCCCAGCTGAAAAGAAACTACTAAAACACTTTAAAATCTTTCCACAACATTAGAATTTCAATACTAAAAACATTTCCAACTGAAGGCATAAATAAATTTAAATATGGAGTGCATGGATTATATGTTTTTAGCATGTGTGTGTATGTGCTAAAAAAATCTACCAGTCGTGAATAAAAGATTTGTTTGTACCTTGAAAAACAACAAAACACTTGTTTATTTATTACTAGAAATCATGTTTCACACATGGTTTCCAGCCTTTTAATGAACTGCACTTAATGTTCCTTCTGTTTTGAAGAAAGTGCTCTTTTTTGCTTTTCAGTCTGAAATCTTATCAATATTTGCCACTCCAGCAAAAAGTTTTACACAAATGAACTGGTGAAATGGAATGTTAGCCTATAATAAAAGTCTGTCACAAAACAGTCACACTGGAGGAGACCTGCCATTGATTTTTCAATAAATACAGCGAACAGTGAAAAATAGAGCACACATTTCTCAGAAGTAAATATCTTGGTGACTATTTTTCTTTTCTGCTATTTTCAGTTCTTTTGTCTTCTGGCAATACTTAATAAAATATGGTTTCTTTAAATATAATTTCTGCAATGTGACAACCAGTTGGGAGCTGTATGGCAAGAGGATAATTACCAAGCTACTCATACTGCAGGGATGTTTTGCACTTTCATTCATTGGCAAAGCAAAAAATAACAGATTGTCAGTGATGTGGATGGAATGTAAAAACAGAAAAAAATAGTATTAACTAGTTAATAGTTAAAATTAAATTTAAATTGAAGCTAAAAATTAAACATCTATTCTAAAAAGGTAAATTAATTGTGAATAAGGATTTAAAAAATTTAACTCAGATATAACATATTTATACTTCTGAAAACTTCAAATTCATATTTTTAAACATTTGGGACTATCTTCATTGATATACAATAGAAAGCGCTATATACATGTTTTTTTCATTTCTTATTGTACTGAGTGCTGAGATTTTGGGGTCCAAATCCAAAACAGATTGAATCAATGAAAGGTGGACTTAGACACCTCAGTGAGCTGCAGATGTTGCTGCAGGCAGCCCCCAGTCCAGCCCCCAGTGCTTGGTCCCAAAACACATCTGACTGCACCTGGCCTCTGAGGGTCTCCTACAGCTTTGAAGAGTTCAGGAGCTCTAGAGGTCTTCTCCCATCCCTGAAACTCATACTGTCAATGCAAATTCTAAATTTTGCAGGATGCCTCTGGCCCTGATTATTTTCAAGGTGCAAACTATTCGTGCAGCTAAAGCGCAAGGGGGGGCCATAGCAAAACTATTTTAAAGAGACAACTCCATGGCTCTATATGCATGCATGACCAGCTGTGTACACACTGATCTCCTACACACTACTCCATAGATCCTTACTAATCATATAGTTGAAGCTTATTTGAAGGCCTTCTAAAGTGGACAAAAAAGCAATTCTTTTAAAATATATATAAATCTGTAATTAGCGTGTATGATTAAAAGTCCCACTGTATGCTATGGTGTAATGCTGCTTGAAGTATAAGAATTTTGTTAGGTAATTTCCCTTAACAAGCAACACTTCTTTAAACTACACTTTAAGTGCATAAAGCGTCAGTAGAAGCATTCATTGCACAGGACTTTTTTTTCTATATGAAGAGGAAATATATTCTTTTAACAGGTTTGCTCTTCTGTAGCCTACTTGTTTAAGAGGTGTCCCATGGCATTCATTTAGCTACAATGCTTCATCATAAAAACACATGAAAACTGAGCCTCTTATTTGCAATGAGGCCCTGGAGAGAGAAAACAAAACACAAGGGAACTACCATTAAGAACACTTCTTATCACCATGGCACAAATAAACATTAAGGGTTGGCATCTCTTGGCAGACTTTGAAAATTAAGAGATGATTGATCAGAAGCTATGTGTGTTGTCCGCAATTTAATATCCACAATAGTCACTCTATCTTCAAATTCAGTTGTGCATCATGTGTTTGTAGTGATTAATTAAGATGAGCAGTGGCAGTAAGTGTCAAGACACAGAAATCTAATTAATGAAATGGAAAAAATACGGTTCTTCCAAAATTTCTGTAGTTGACCTTTTCTTGGAAAAACACTGATATACACAGGATCTTTCTTCAAATGCAGTGGCCTCAGTCACTAATCCATCTCTTGAACTGATTTAATCTACATGCTTTGTACTATGGTAGTTTATGCCAAGCACTCTTCCATTGCTTTGCAGTTAGATTATTCTGTAGTATATTTTGTGGTATAACATGTTTAGGGAAAAGCTAAATTGACATAACTGGTTTTGAAGTGATCCTCATTGCTGTGACTATTCCCAAAGGCTAACCTCAGCCTAGAAAGGACAATCTCTTCAGGCTCCCTCTAGTATAAACAGGCAGAGATCACTTGCCTGAGCAGAAATAGGCAAGGAGCTCATATTTTAAATCATTTTCTAGAATAACCTGTCTGTCACCACTGAGGCTAGGCAGACTAGCAGCAGCACGCTGACTTGCGTCAGTGTGATCATTTTAGCACTTGTGAAAATGACTTCCTTTCTCCTGCCTCCAAAAGAATAATTAAAAAAAATGAAACCTATCTTTATGTAAACTGGCAAACCTACACACACTCACAGGCTTCAGAAGATAAGAACTTGGTGCTGACAGAAAGCTTCACTGTTCAAAATCATGTGAAATTTCCCTTGCCTAGGGCATCCATCACTATCAGAGTGGAAATCATGGGCAAGCCATCTGCCTGCTAAAAAATAAGAAATCCAGCTTACCCCAACTCATTGTTCTATACCTGAATGTAGAAGAAATGAAAGACTGGCTTTTAATATCAGGATAAGAAGTGAAAAATCAAATCTCCTTAAAATTCACACCACAGTAGGTGTTAAGTTGCTTCTAGCCTCTAGTTTATTTGGGTAGAGGGGACTTGGAAGCAGGCTTCAGTGTTGGATGACCACAGTTCTTCAGCACAAAATCATGCTTGGAGCTAACTGTCTAAGCTCAAAACTTTTAATTGGAAGAACAGTGTTACAATACACGTTTGTAACACTGGTTACAAATGGTGGGTGGGAAATGGAAGCAAATGCTCTCTCTTTCACCTCTGGATGTGCCAGTATGATGTTCAAGTGTCTAGCTCAAGCACACAGCCACATAACCTGGTCCCTGGCGTTCACTACTGTCATGCCTCACACACCACACAAGTCATCTTCCCTGCTATCCTGTCAAACTACCTGCAGGTTTCTTGCATGCCTTTTAATGCTGCAGAATTATTTCCAGGAGGTAGGCTCAAGCCCAGAAGCCCATGGTAGGAAGACATGGTATTAATCAGAAAAAGAGTACCTTTTGCCTGCTGTTCTGCTTCTGCAATAGTCACAATCTTCTATTAATTCTGTAAAATTAGTTTTATAGAATAACCTCTTTTTCAAAATCTGACAGTAGAATTATTTCCATGAACTCATTATGAAACCCTTCAGTTACTACATTATCTATGCATATATAACATAGGAATCCTACTAAGTGAAAGACTGTTCCTCATGAAAATGAATTTCACAGAGTTCAGCATTTAACTATGTTTAGAAAAGAACTTCCACAAAAATTACTAAACTTAAAAGTTTAGGAAACAAAACCTGACAAAAGGAAGATTTTTAAGGATTTTTCAAATCTTCTTATTACTGGTTTTAAGCAGTGTCTGATACATCTTCTCTATTCTGTTCATTTCTGTACATCTTTGTCTTTACAGAAATTTGCGGCATTTTAACAATACGCTTTGAAATGCTTCCTGCTTTTTTAGCTTTTAGGAGGGATGGTATCCAGACACAGCTATTTAGCATGAAGACATTTATTTATTTATTTATTTATTTACTTGAGTATTTCTGTTACAATTTTTTCTCTCTTATGAAAAGTAGTTCTTCACAAATTGCTTGCTTTTAAAAATTTCACTGTATAAAGAATGTTTTCAATTAGTTATTAAAATGATTGAACAGAGCACTCACTGCTAGTTCAAAAGCTCACTAAGCCCAGCACCTGCTACATTTTTCAGTATGTTTTACATTTATGTTACAGCACTGCACTAATCTTACCATCATATTATCTTTAGATCTTTTCTAGTTTATTTAATTTTTTTCCTTTTTTGACCCTTTTGAACATTGTGTCAAATAAACTTCCAGCTTCACGGGCAGTCCTCTCCCATTTTCATCTGTCCTGAGATATGATTTTAATATTTTCACATTTCAACTGTTTGTTGCAACTCATACTCTATTTATCCACTTACTTACTTTTTGAATCATTTACCTTTGAGATTTTATCATCAGAAATTATGATAAACCATAATCATTTCTTATGACTTATCAAAAGAAATTTAAAAACTCCAAATAATCTACTTTTTACCCCTTTCTCTTTTGAGAAGTAGTTTTTCTTTATCAATTTTGCTTGCTTGTCTTTGTACTCTAAAATTTTATTTTGTTTAATTTTCCTGGTATTGAAAAAGGTGTCAATCTCTATTATTTTGTGTGATTCATCCTTCAGTTACAGGAGGAAAAAAAGCTGTTACCCTCTAGTCCTCTGGCATGGTGACCAGTTTTAATCAAAGACTCTGTATTTATGTTAGCAGTTCAACTACTCTATCCTAAAATACTTTGGAATTCCTTCACATAGAGTATCCCATTGCAAGAACTCTTCTTCCTTTAATTTATCTGCTTGATCCAATACATTCCCTATCGAAAATTTAAATCCCTGGCAGGCCTTAATTTTTCTTAAATGGAAACATTATTCTTAATATACTTTATCAAAAAAGAAAGTTTATAATTTTCAATACTTTTATGCTCCTTAAAGAAGTTGTTGTCATTCAATTTTCAGATCACCAACTCACAGTTTCAGCTTTGTTGGTTTTAATGCAGGTAGTCTTTAGTAAATACAGAATCCAGAGAGAATATGCAAATGAGTCTCTTAACTTACATCTATATCCAAATTTTTATTTTGATACAATTGTGTCACTGGTATTTGGGAGTTTCTGCATCAAGGGAAGCATTATTTACTTTTAAGTGTTTTGTATTAAGACAGTGGAGGAAACAATTAACCTAAATATGAGGGTTTCCAAAAGAAAATTAGTTTCTGTTTTGCAATCCATAATATTCAGTATCTTTTAATTTTCCAACTGCAATGAATGATGCATTCATCTAACAAAGCAAAATGTCATTCTAGCAGGTCAATCATAGTTCATGTGTCCTTGGACAAAAACTGGACCCACAGGACATTTGTGTGGACACATCAGGGTTTTCTTTTGTCCAAAGGAGTTGCAGAAGCACAGGTTGCAGCTGTGTTTTGGGGCAAAAGCAAAAACAGCCAGTGTGAAAACAGTGAGCTATGTTCAAAATCGTTGCTCACAGCAGAGAAAAAACAATTGCTGGATTTCTGGTTCCTGGTGACTGGCTACATGTGCAGATCACAGATCATAGTACCATTGTGTAAACCCAAAATTGCACATTCAACATGGCTTCCTTATGCTGTTGCTAGTTTCCAAAAACCAAGTCAAATTAGAGAAATTACCAGAGACCAGAGTCCTCTAAACAACAGCATGACATTGAAATGCTGTATTTAATGGCACACTAAAACTTCCACCCAGTTGATATTCTCTATGCGCAAGTCTAGACTTAGTTTGCAGCATCAAAAAGATTCAGGAGTTCAGAAGTATCACTAAGAAAAGCTTAGTTTTTAAGGAGACATCATATAGAAGAATGCTGTACACTGTTTCTACTCCACATTTTAGCATTGTGGCCTTAGATACAGTGGCAGTTTTGCATTCTTTGCTTTTCATCTCCATTGTTTACTATCTAGAGAAAATTAGACAAGTCACTCATCATTTCCAGGGCAGGTGACAAGAGAGACTAAGAGAGGTTTATTAATATTTGTTTGTGGAGAGATGTTATTTGGATTAACTTCTATCTTCCAATTTAAATAGGATTAAAAGGATTAACTTGAATAATGGAAGCATACAACACATTATAAATACTTATGCTTCTTTTAATTAATAGGTTTGGATATGTACGTAAGATACATCAAATTATTCCAGAATAGACCATAATTACACTATTTTTAAATAATAGAAAAGAAACTCATGAGTCATTAATAAGAAGATGACTTTGGAAAAAGGTAAACTCATTCAGCAAATATAATGTTTTACAAGTCATATTTTCTATTTATATGTAGAGTTAATAGCATCTATTATGAAGTCTTCAACTTAGAAGCCTGTGTTTGCTGAGAAAAGTACTTTAAAACAGAGATTTAATTATATGGTGTGAGAGTCCTCTTGGCAATATCAAGAGGGAGGAAGTAATTTTTGTTTTAATTAAATGTTCTGAAGGAAAGAAAAAACTTTAGTTAAATACTCCAGAAGTTTCAAGCTGTAGAAAAAGCATTTGGATTTCAGTTTCCTCTTCCTGACTAAAAACTATGCTATATTTACCATTTTATGTAGGATGACTCCACAACTTTTGTCTTCTTTATTCTTCACATCTCTTTTTTTCTTCCCCATAATGGAAGAAGTAATGGCATCCTGAAAGTGTGCTGGAGGGAGGAAAATGTTAACTTTAAACAATCTCTACAATGATCTTACAGAGATTTTGTTAAATGAAGCAGGTATAAGAATAATATAGGAACCTGAGACAAGGATGTAAGATGGACATACCCATATGTATTTTACTTTTTGTTAAAAATTGGGCATAGCTCCCCATAAAGCATGTTGAGAACAGTGTCTACCTCCTTATCTTAACATTAATTGTGTCTGCTTTACAGATATAAGACTGACCCTGTCAATATATTGTTATCTTGGCTAAGTTCATCCTAATCTTGATTCCTCAGATAGTAATACTGCAGTTTGGCATTTGAAAATAGTGTGATGCCTGTAATATGAAAGACTACAGTGAATTTCCTATGGTAGTGTGCATGCAGGATTCTATTCTCTCTTCTGCTGCTCACAGGAGAAATAATAGAAGCTCTTGACAAACCATATTGCAGGGTGCTTCTCACTTCTAGCAGTCCTTTGCCAGAGTATCACTTTGAGATGGTAAACACCTATATTGATCAACTTATGAAAGTAAAACCCGTGTAAAAAAAGTGCATCTGGTTTAGCATAGCAGGATTCTCCTACACCAACTCTCCACACCATCTTTTTTTTTACTTTATATCAGATTTAATTATCTTTAGAGATGTTGGAATAAGAGGCCTACTGTGAGTTAAGTGGCAGCAGCAGCAATATAAATTTTTATACCATCCAAACCATCTGCTTCAATTTGGCTCAGGCAGCACCAGAGGATCAAGAGAAGGATTAGGCCATTCTTCATATCCTCATATCTTCTGAAATTTCAGAGTTGTCACTTAGGGTTAGCTCTGGAGGAAGCTCATGGTGTGGTGAACTGTGCAGAACAAAAAATGCGTCAACATCATCAGAAGATTTCAGGAAACAATCAGAACAGACGGAAACGATTTTCAATCATTACTGATCTATGCTGGCTTTGAACCACTGAGCTAAAAATAGAAGGAACAAGGTTTCCTTAACTATTTAGCCCCTTTTAACATCCTTTTGCCCCCTCTTTTTCTGTATTTTTGTTGTGAAGAATAGCTTGATTTAAAAATGTGATGACTACAGCTGCCAATAAAAGTAGTTATAAGGAGCTGGCTTACCCTTTCTTTCTTCTTCCACCATTACTTCTTTCTCCTCATGTGCTGTGCAGCCCTTCATAAGGACGTTGACAGAGAATCATGGAATGGCTTGAGTGGGAAAGGATCTTAAAGATGATCCAGTTTCAACCCCCTTGCCATGGACAGGGACACCTTTCACTAGAACAGGTTGCTCAGAGTCCCATCCATCCTGCCCTTGAACACTTCCAAGGACGAGGCTGTTCTCAAGCTGTCCATTGCCAGCCTGTGTTGATACCACGGGGTGTACCAGCCTAGGTGCAGCACCTTGCACTTGTCCTGTTAAGCCTCATGAGATTCCCATGGGCACACTGCTTGAGCTTTTCCAGATCAGGAGACCCATATGCTCACTTATGGCAGCAACAGCCGCTGAGGGGAGCCACAGGTTCCCCAGCCTGGGCAGAGGGCATCTGCATCCAGCTCTCACAGGCCTCCTGTACAGCCCCAAAACTGGCCCTGCCTGCGGCACTCACCTCCCACCCCAGAGTCCACCCTCAAGGCATTGCAGCAGTTCAGCCTCTCCAAAGAGGGGCAGCAGCTCACACAAACCAACCCTACTCTGCCCACAGACTGCCAGCTGTGGCGATCAGAGCTCACCAATATATACCAAATAACGTCTTGGCTGGCCCAGTACATTATTCATTTCACTATTCATCAGCTGACCTTTTATTGAGCTTTTTAAAAAATAAACCAAGTCTTAACATATGAAAGATGCAAGCCAATTAATCTCTGTGCTCAATTTAATATTCCTTACTTCTGGGTCATTTTGGACTCATTGCTTTCAGCTGGATCTTGAGAAAAATTTTTTGCAAAGCAATTTATGTAGCCACCTCAGTTTCTTTTTTGTTGTTGTTCTTTGAGATTTTAAGTGGTTTTAAATTAAGAATATCCACTTTAAATTCATATGAGTCGATTGCTGAATGTAGTCAAACATACCTGTATGCAATAGTTATTGAATATCATGTGTGCATGCAATAGTGAGTAATTAATTTCATTGAGTTCATTAGCTGTTGAGTCCTCATTTGAAACATAGCATTCAATAAAATTCTGTGGAAAAATGCAAGACTGTGAAGGCATGCACAGATGCTCACATGCCCACACCTTCATGCATACACACACACAGAGTGCCCATTTTGCATTTCTAGTATTTCATTGATTCTCAGATCACACTGCCACGCATTTAAATAATAAATACTTTTTGAAATTTCTTGGATTCAGGCAGAAGAAGTTTATTGTAAAATTATAAGCAAATGGTTGTGGCATTGCCATTTTCTTTAAACATAGACTAAGAAGTGGAGTGTATGGGAGGAAAATTCTCTGCTGCAAAAAACACCCACTACAATTTTGCCAAATTTTAACCCAGAGGGAATTTCTAGCCCTAACTTATAAATTCCAGAAAATAGGAGCCTATAATAGAAACACTGACAGAACCTTAACTATAGCATTGCTAAAGGCAACACTGCAATAAAATGGAATGACCTGTGAGATAAAATGTTTAATCTTTTGAGTGAGATGTGGCCTAATAACTCAGAAGCAGAGAAGGGGGAGGATTCAGGCTCTTCCTTGCAGCTTCTTATATGCCCTTTATGAAATTCACTGTCACTCTCAGCTGCTTTTCCCTTTCAGCCTGAATCTTGTTTCACTCCATAACCAAATGGACTAGAAGGGTCATAAAGAACCAATTTATGGTCCCTAACTTTTCAGCAAAAACTATTTTTCAGAATATAAATTAATGGCAACAGAAGCGGAAAGATCAGCAAAAACACCTTCGCACATGACACAAATAATAGAGAGAGAGAAATGGAAGGTACAGATGTGGGTTTGTGTTTCTCTACTATTTCTCAGGAGTGCCTTTCCAAGACAGAAAATCAGCATTTGCAGCTTTATTTCAATGCAAACAGTTCTGTGAAACTTTCTTTCAAGATCTAAGTCTTGTTTTTGTGCTATTTTTATATCACAGGGAGGGCAAATAAAACCCCTGCACTTTAAAAGAGTTTTGAATAACATGATTGATATTAATTTTACATGACATATTTGCCTGTCTAGTAAGTGGAACTGGGCATAATTACTTAGGAGATCTTTCCAAATGCTATGTCTCATCAAATAAAGAAAGATGTAATCACCAGGCCTGTAGTGATCTCTGTCTGGTAAAAAACTCAAATTAGTTAGAATTTTCTTATTCAAACAGAGCCCTAGGCCAGGATAATGGAATGCCACCAACATTACAGTGGCAGATTCAGAATTAAAATTTTTTGCTGTTCTAGACGTAGGTAAAAAAGACCTATTCTTGGTTATTTCTAATTCATTGAATGCTTCTACCTAAAGAAGCAAGGTTATATGAAAGTAAATTCTTTGAAAGTTTGTGGGAAATTTTTCAGCCAGGTACATAAGGAATCACTATTATAATCATGATTCCATCCCATTAAAAACAGCTGGAATTATATATGTAATTCCTTGCGTACCACCCAGAAAATATACCCATAGCCTCTAGTCACTTCTGTTCCCCAAGCTTCCCTCAGGCTAAAATCACTATGAAGAACATCTGGGCTCTGTTCTTTGGGGATTTCTATTTTATTCTATCAATATTTTCCCTTGTTTTAACAAATGAAAATTGTAATTAGATATTCCCATATTAGGTATATAGGAACATCCATTGAAGATGATGCTCCCAGGAAAAGTGGTTTGTGAATCTCCTGTGCTGGCCATTATTATATCTGTCATTTCTGATTCAGTAGCATTTTGCACCTGTCAGTCATAGCTAAATGAGGCACTACATATTGAGGATACATTTGGTTACTGTTCCAATGCTTACATGTTGCTGGATTGCACTGGACTCCACAGGGGTGACTTACAAACTCCCAAAATATTTCACTCTCCAAATGCTCCCAAATATTTAAAGCAAAAAAACAACAAAACAAACAACCAAACAAAAATGACAAGCAATCACTCAGTGGTATCTGTAAATGGGGAACAGAGTGAGGCTAAAGAGGTTAAAAGTTAAGATTATGCTCATGGTTTTGTATTAATTACAAGAATAAATTTATAAAAAATATAATAAAGAGAATTGAAAAAACAGAGGATGCATAAGTAGTCACTAAGAGTTCTTAAATATTCATATACATGAAAGTATATTTTTAATATGTATTTCCAGGTATATTTATGCATATGTGTTAAAATATATTTTCTTTATCTGAGCCCCTTTACTATAACTGACCTGTAATAATCTCTGGAGATTGCTTTACTACTATTATATTAATTTCAGCTACTACTTGTTTAGAACACTCTGGTAGACAGAATGTCAGAGGAGAGGAAGGAGGCCAGTTTTTACCCTAGGCTCACTCAGAAAAATAGACTTCTGTCTTATTATACATAAGTAAAGGTAAAATTTTTGCTGTCTGAAAAGGAATTTTTTTTCTAAAAGGAACAGACACATTGCAGCTGAATATATGCTAACATTTGCCATTCCCTCAAATTTGAGTAAGATAGTTTCCAGTGTTGGAATTATGATCTAAAATATGTAGATGGACTGATTTTGGTCATTATTCTGTGTTTTCTTGCTTTGTGTACTTAAAAATGAAACTTAAAAATGCCAAAAGCCAGTTCTAATTAATGTCAATGTTTTTATTTCTCACGTTATTCAGACCAGTGTGCTATTCATCTGTGAAGATCTGATTGGAAGCGATTTCTGATTTTACCTGATGCAAAGGAAAAAAAACATAATTTATTTACTTTGAGATTACAACTTTCAGATTGTTTTGCTTCTTGTTTTCAAATTTTTTAAAAATGTACATTTTGAAGTTATGATTTAAAAGTACTCAAAACTTATATTTAGAATTTCATCACAGTTGACCTAGGAAGAAAATTTAATAATTTTAAAACTAGACAGTTTGCACTGTTGGACATCTAATAAAAAATTTCATTGTTGTGTGGAACAGACTGTGTGTTTTCAGCCAATCAATGTTGAGTTATCATATTTGAACCTCAAAATTCCCCCCCAATCTGATATGCTATCCAAATTCTCTCAAAGCTTTGTACAGGTAAGTATAACATTTATACATATTGGTGTTATGTGGAAAAAGATTATTAATATTGACTTTTACATCTAGTGACACTTTATTTGATATGCATATGCATGACTCTGAAATGAATACGGAAGAATACTGAACTATGGAAATAGATCATAACCATGGCAGTCACAGCAGACAATCTTGTAACTATATTTTGTAAAATTCCTCTGTTCAGCAAAGAGCTTGTGCAAGTGCAGCTCAATATATTCTCTACTTCAGAAAGCAGTTTTTATTAAGGTTACATGGAATCTTCTGAAATGAATGGTGTATGTGTGTTTGTATGCACACATTTGTGTGCTACACAGACAGGTTTTTGTATGAGCTTGGCATATTGCTTGTGGCAAGCTGCTGAAACATGAATAAAGACAGTAGGAAAAAGGCAATGCACATCCTGCTGGTATTCTAGGGAAGGGATTGCTGCACACTTACTTTGTGCCAAATCTCGAGGTTCACCCAGAAACTCCCAAGATCATTTCTCAGCCCCTAGATTTTCATGTTGAATTATCTGTCTTGTTTGTTAAATGAACCTGCTTCTTTTTTTATTTAAACCACATGAGGTAGGTGTATTTGACTTCCTAGTAGGAAATGCAATATTTAAGTAATTTTAGCATGCACAGCTGTGAAAAGGTGAAGTATATTTTGTGAACATAATTCGGGGTAATTTTAAATGGCATACCTTTTCCTCCAACTCCTTTCCATAGCCTGAAGCTGGAAACATAAAGTGTAGCTCATGTGCTCTTTACAATTTACTCCTGAGAAACATTGACCACAAAAGTCAGTAAACATTCATCATGAGCTTTAGGCTACTTTCCTTGGATTTGGCCTCAGGCTAAGCTGAGGGCTAAAAACATTTCGTGAGGGTGTTATGGTTTTAAGAAAAATAAATATATTCCTAGTACAGCATGGTTACTCAGCTTGGTCCCATGCTGTAAAAATTCCTTCTCCCAATAAATACACAAGATTTTATGTTATCCGTCCACCACTTTATAACTGATACTGTGGTTTTAAATCACCAATATGCTAATCAACAGAGCTGTTGTGACCTACTTACCACATATTTCTGCCAGAGCTTCCCATAACATGTCACATTGAATCCTCTCTGAGAAGTACAAACCAAATCTACTTCAACCCATTTAGCACAAAGATTCTGGGGAAGGCAAAAANAAAAAAAAAAAAAAAAAAAAAAAAAAAAAAAAAAAAGAGGAGCAAAGCAAAAAAAGCTAGGTCAAGTTCTCTTGTTTATCCTGGGCCTCTGTGACATAAAGCCATGTTTGCCACCATCTACTGTCATAAGTAATGTCATGATTTCTCATGAAAAGGGCTACAAATCGAAAGGACAAAACCCCCATCTAATACCATTTCCTGTATGGCAGAGCAAACTTGGAAGATTCCTCACTGAGTGGTTGGTTGTCTTAGTGTAGTTACTGATCTCTTTCAGCTAAGCAATGTTTGTAATGAAAGGATTGAAGTTTTAAAAATATCATCTTGCAATTTTTGCTTAGAAAAAGAAAAAAAAAACTATCTAAGGAAGGTCTCTTTTATTTGAATGAAAAAATAATCAGAAAGAATGATGTGAAAACATATCCTTTTAACTTTTCTAGAAATTTTATTAATGTGTCCATAAGGTATTTTAAATGTTCTGGGGGGAGTTAAGCATTGCTTTTTTATTTTTAAGTCTAATATATTTTGTTTTCATAATGTATTATTAATATAAGAAACTAATATGGCATGGAATGCATATAAGAAGTGCAGAATAGAATGTACTTGGACAAAACTTTATAGAATTGGAAATGCTGTTATTGGGTGAAGATTGCAAAAGAATATCTGAAAATACTAATTACAACTTAAAGCTCACTATGTCCTGAAAAAGAGAACTTACTGAAGCACAGTTCTTCTCCAAGTAATTTTTTGCTCTGGCCCTGATGGCCAGCCTCAATGTTGTGGGGTCAAATACTGTTTTCCACTGCAGACACATGATTTCCGGTGAAAAGAGAGTTTTACTTAGGCAGTCAAAAGCAGAACTTGTCTCTCAGTCTCAAATTGAGTGGTTTAAACTACACTGCAATAATCACAGATGCTCTGCTCTTGGCACAATGAGAAAAGCTTGATACAGATTCACAAAATAGCTCCATTAAGTAAAGACGCCATCAGTCTTTATTACCACTATTATCATAAAGCAAGTTTCACCTAACACAATATTGAGTTAAACTTACAAAAAGAATAAAGAGGAAGCTATGAACTAATATAAAATTACTAAGAACTGAGGCCCAGGGAGCTTAAACCCTTTTCAACACCAAAGCAAAGACCGGAATCAAAGATGTAGAGCATCATGGTAATTTTTTCCTGTGTTGACTAGAGCAGCAAAAGTAACAGTCTATCATGTCAACATCTGCTAGTGAGTTTAAATGCCTGTAAGCATAGTTTATAGTTGACATTTGTTCAAACTACCTTTTTTTTTTTTAAGGAGATAGTTTAATACTTCAATTTTGCCTTTCTAGCTCTATTTAATTTCACAGGTTATGTCCAACTTCATCAGGCTTTTTTCCCCTCTGCTTTAAAGACAAAACTGTATGGCACATTTGTTTCAAAAACTCTAGTTATTTTTATCGTTAAATAAAATGGCTGTGTTTTTAGAAAGACCAATTTTTTCACTCCAATGGTCATAATCATGAGATAATTTCCCACGTGGCCGAAAAGACTGATCTAGGATTTTCTGAACTATAGGAAAAGACTTGCCTGTCTTGCCCTATTTTCTGAAAAGCAAGTAGCATGCCTTATGTTTGATGAGGAATGGAAGACCCTTTGAAAGTGGAGGCAACACAAAATAATTTGTGAAACACTGCCTTAAGATTGCATCATTTTCAGTTGCCATTAAAGAACCTCAACTAATGAAAGTAAATCATTGTAAGAATTCAAGTCTTCCTTCAAGACTTAGAATCCTAAATAACACTCTTTCTTTTTTTTTAATTCATTATTTAAAACACAGAAAAGTAATTAACTTTTTTCCCCTGGAAACAAAATTTCACTTACAAACTCCAATAGGAGCAAACATTAAAAAAAAAAGAATCCATATTCTACTCCAGGTCTTCCCAGGAATCCTACTTTTTCTTTTTCTGTATCTCTGAAAGCTGCTATAATGGTAGCATAACCAAAAGAAGCAATCTTGAATACTTTACATTCTGTTTTCTACTTACAGCCCAAATGATGTGCCAACATCTTGGAAGTGTTAGTCCTCCATCACAGGAAACTTTCATGAAGAGTTAAAAATATAGTTTGTCCTGAACAGCTCAGAATAAAGTCCACTGTTCTACATCAGCTCCTGTTTCCAGTTACACCCTGGCTGTGTGCTAACCAAGTCACAATTATTTAAACAGGTTATTGCTGAATTTACACTCATGAAAAATAAGGTGAAGCAAATTTTCAAGTGGTGGTAATTAACAGGTGAACTTCCACCAGTGTAAATGGTGAAAGTTTAGTTATTCTAGCTGAGGCTGTAAGGACCTGAGGAATAGTACTTGCTTTGCAGAGTCCAGTAGCTGATTGAAATTTTTCTGACATAAAGTCTTTGGATAAATTCAAACAGGAGGGCAGTGAAGAACATATCTGTGGAATCTATCACACATTTTATACTTTGAATAGTGCACCTAGTTACATCAAAGCTCCGGTACAGGGTTCTTGAGTCTGTGTATGTGATAGAATACCACTACTCTCATGGGAAAACAGCTCTAATGATACCTAGATTGCTCAGAGTCTTACTAGACATATGGGATAATAGAATGTCTCTGAGCCTTGGGATATGATTTTATTTATTCCTACCTCCATTACCAAGAAGCAACTCTGGAAATCTTCCTTTGAAGATGAACAAATATTACAGGGAACATACTACACGCCAGACAAAGAGCCTTAGCTTAAAATCCTGCCAGATGAATATGTTGCCTTTTATGGATCTGAAATGCATTTTAAATCCACAGCACCTATTACAATCTCGTGAAGGTAAGCATGGATTGGGACCACATTAGTAGTATTACCACTGTGTCTCATGAACCATAAAGCTACCAAGACTGACTGAGATAGACAAGCAAAGGATTGCAGAGTCTTAAAGTACTATATTGCAAAGCTTTATTGTACCATCCAAAATTCAGACCTTCAATAGAAAGAATGATGAGATTAAAGAAAAAGATATCATGGTATTTTCCTCATGTAATAAATCATAAACATGATTTTCTATTTACATAATAAAAATGCTATAGGGATGCAAACCTTGACCTTCACTTGCTTAACTGAATTTGAATATTCCAGCGGCTTATTTTCATTTGCTCTGTTTTTTGAAAATGAAAAAGGAGATAGAAAGGCAAAAATAACCTTTATCCAAACCTTTTCAAATGATACAGTTTCAGTCACATCTCTAAGATAAATTAAACACCTTATGTGACAGGTGTGAAAGTCTTGAAAAGAGTTAGTATAGCATCGTGAAGTTTATGAAAATAAGACTTTTTGTGTACCTCCCGTAAAAAAACTCAGTCCTTATATATGAACACATATCTGAACTTCATATTTTGCAGTCAAAGAATTAACCTAATAAACTCTGATAAAAATAAAGAAACATCATCAAAGTACCATTTTACAGAGCAACAGTTGGGTCATACTTGGTATGGAGAGCAAAAATATATTTGAAATGTTGCATTATCACAGCCCTAGGACAACCGTGTTATGTGGTGTGCTTTCACTACAGGCAATCTAGCCTGAGACTATGAAACCTTCTGTCCTAGATCTGTGGCAGTCCCTTTGGCAAAGTCAACCCAGAGCTCCAGATCCTGGAAACCTGCCATCCTGGCTTTGGTTAAACCACAACTGCAAAACATGGCAGGCAAACTCTGCAAAATCTAGATGTGATGGGATACCTTGAGGCTATGATACATTATTAAACCAAACTCTTAAATAAAAATTCTCTGGCTTTTAAACCAAACACCATGGCATGGTGTGTGTTTATGAAACCAAACTCCCTCTCTTCCGCCACAATAATTTCTCATCCACCACAATGCCCAGCACACTCTCTGTTCCCTGGCCTAATGTGATTCCTGAACCTTGCCCAGATCCTGACTAGGAAACTGCAGTTTTCTTGGACTAAAACCATGACAGGGATCTTGTCTATAATTAAACAGTCTAAACGATTGATGAATAATGCCCAACCACATGCCCCAGCATTGTTTAATTTTTTAGTATATGGAAGGTTGTAGCCACAGAGACATCAGGGTTTCCAAAGCCATAAGTCTACAAGTGCTGCCTTGAGTCAGGGCTCTACAGGCTTCCATGCTTCTTGATATGTAGCAGGAATGCCAAGAGTGTCTGAGTAATCTGAGTGGTAAGTGTGCCCCAAGAGCTCAGAGTTTTGACTCAAAACATCATGGGATAAAAAGGTGACTTATGGACTACAAACTTGCCTGTACTACTCCTTCCAAGGGGTTCCAAGAGCCCTAGCTTGGGTGTTCTTAATTCTCACCACTTTTTGGCTCCCAGCAGTGGAAATAAAAATTCAGTTCACCAGTTGTCACATATTAGCTTCTACTCTTTTTCCTTTTCAATTTTTTTTTGTCAGAAAATAAAAACAAACAAACAGCCCACAAACAAAACAATAAAGCAGCATCTTCTCGCATGTTCTGTTGCTAGCTCACTTATTAGGATGAAATACGTTGTTTCTCCTGATTGAAAATGAATGTGTGAATCATTACTCATGAAAAATAAAACTTTTTCAAAAGTCTGATGAAAGTCTGGGAAGATAGCAAGAACACAATTTTAGAGCAGGATGTTAATATTAGCCAGATGGCCACAACAAGAAATTTGAACCTGTGTCTGGATGTGAAGAATAGCTTTATTTAAAGCCAGATCTCTTACAAAGAAAAGATGCACCTCTGTTCAGTGATGGATCCAATCGACCCAAAGACTTTCTTCACAACAGCTATTCTCGTTTGTGCTCAGCTTCACAAATATATTTACATTTAACTCACTAGTGAATACCAAAATAACTTCTTAAATCACTGCACCATAATCCTCATCATTTTCAACCAACAAACCACCTCACCACCACAAAATGACTGTAGTCAAACGGCAGTACTTTATTAACTATTCTTTTTGTAAGTCCATTCTTCCATTTAACCATTTGCACTCTCCCAAGACCCAATTCTGCACTCCTTAATTGAGAAAACCTTCCATTAGCATAATTTTTTTTTTTTTGGGGGTAGTGGATTGGGCCATATATTCTATCCATGTGAGGAATGTTGGCAGCTGTCTTGTCCTTTCCTTGGCTTTAAATGCAAGAAATTTCTGAAACTCTCTCTTCAACAAGCTGGTATTACCCCAGTCTTGGACCTATCTCCAAAGATACCAGTCTTTTTCTATCACTTGACTGCAAACAGCCCTTTTTTTCATGGAGCATAAACAACACAGACTACACTGATTTGCCCTTGAACTGCACTACAGCCATGTGTGCTGGTTGCAGCCAGGACAAGGTTAATTTTTCTGCAGTAGTTGTGAGGGAATATCTAGGCTGCTGCTCTGTACAACTTCATCTCAATGCCATTGGGCAGAAGGAAGGGACTTTCATTTCCGAGAAGAAGGCAGACATGGCTTGCGGTCAGGAGAAAGTGTGGCATGCAGAGGAGCTGTCCACTGTTGTTTATCATTGTCCTGGTCTTGGTGAGCATTTTTGAATGTAAATCACCCTTTCTTTGCACACTTTTGTTATTAATATTGTTGCTGCTTCTTATTTCCTTGCCATTTCCAGCAAATTGTTCTTAACTTGACCGATAATTTCTTCCTGTTTCCCACAAGAAGGATGGGGGTGGGGCAAACTGGCTTGTGGTTTTCCATTTAAATTGGGCAGTACTGTTCCTAAACCATGACAGCCTTAATTGGAGCCCAGTGTAGGGGAAGGAACTTGTTCAGAGGTGAGGTTCAAACACAACAGAGGTGCCCACTGCCCCAGATAATTGCCCATACTATCCCATGCACCTCACCACTCAGAACTATCCAATATATGGTCAGAGCTCTGGATTATGTTCTTAATTGTATGACCTTAACACCTAAACCATATGCAGCAACATGTAAAAGGACTGAGTAAAAGGACCAGGCTGTTTTTAAAGGTGTTTAAATGTAATCCAAAATCTTTAAAATTCTCAAACACTACTGTAACCAGCCTGGAGAAGGAAAGAAAGAAGGAAGAAAGGAAGAAAGATGTAGGAAGGTATCCCCCTGTACGTCTTCTCTCTGAGGAGAAAAGACCTTTTCCCTAAGAGAAAAGGCCTTCTCCCTAAGAGAAAAGGTGTGATTAATTGCTCCGGGTAGATCACTCCCAGAGAACAGAGGTGCCTGCAATATTGAATACATACAAGAGACTGGTTTCCCAACCAGCAATGCTATCAGATCATAAACCAATGATAGAAAGTACCTAAAGTGATAGTCTTAGCCCAGGCCCCAAGGGCAATAAACATCACCACAGGGAAAACAAACTGCAGGTAAGGCATTACAAGTGTTCCAGGACACAACCTGAGAAAAAGCACAACTGTGAGAGCAAAGAAATCAACATTGTAACCAACACTGGTCTAGTAAAACAATATAAGGAATGTTTATAACAAAATTCTTTTAACACACTCTGGCCAGAACAGTAGTTATTTCAACCCTTCTGCCAACTAAGCACGACACAGCTGCTCACTTAATCCAAATTCCACATCCTCTCTCACCAGAATGGGGAGGAGAAGCAAAAGGGAAACTTCTAGGCTAACAGTTAAATAATTGAAACAAAAACCCCCCTACAATAACAATAAAGTAAAAGAGCAGTAGCATTCAAGAAAAACAACTTATCAAGTGATGCATAATGTAATTGCTCACCACCTGCTGACCGAGGGCAAACACTGATTGATTTATTACTCATTTCCATGCACCAATGCTTTAAACAGACAACTTCCATTGAGTATAAAAATTTCCTAAGGTTTTGAAGGAGATCTCGGCTTTTGGGAAGAAGGTTGGACAGACTGCAGTTCCATGGTACCTGTCAATCAAAGGGGCCAACACCTCTATTTTAGAAACCCTTCAACATTTTCACTGTCCAATTATAACAAGGAACTGAAGCTGTTGTCTGTGAGTGATTTGTGACAAATAACTGAAGTACTGCTGTGTTCTTTGGTTGTGACAATTGTTATTTTTAGGGCTAAAGGAAGGAAGAGAAGGCGTTGCAGCTATTTTAAGACAGATTTACTTTAAACAGTGAAGCTTTCGTTGTATATAGATAATCCATTTTTGCAGGTCTAAAAATAGCAAGGTCACACTAAACAGATATTTTTAATTAACGTACTTTAGTACAAAGAACAGAAATTTATGGACAATCCCATTCTTTGAAGAATGAACGGATCATTCAAAGAATGTGTGCATGTGTGTGCACACACTTTTTTTTTTTAAGATGTTCCTAGACTGGCCCAGGATTGCAGCACAGCCTTGAGAAATTTGAAAAATGTGTGTTTTGTTAGCCAAGATTAATAGACTGTTGTGAGATATTTACACCATGGTACTGTGACACTTGATGTTGAATTTTCCTCCTTTAGGGATGCTAAAAAATAGGAGGAAGAACAGAGGTGTGCTTTTTTTTCTGGTTTGGTTTTCTTTAAAGGCGTTCTTTTACTTTCATGTATCAGCCCAGCTGCTGAAATTCCCTAACTATGATCTGTTACCTGCCGTACCTCTGCCTTTCAAGGAAGAAGATTTTGCAGGAAGACATGTCAGGTGTTCTAAGGATATTTTTTTTTTATTTCTTCATTCAGAAAAAATGCTTTTCAAAAAAAATAAAACCATTACCAGCTTTTGAAGTAAACAAAGATGGGAAAACTAAGACGCTTCTCTGAAAGCAAATAATTACTATTTTTCTTCACTGTATATCATTTGCTCATGTTTGAAGGCAAATCATTCATGGGAACGTTAATGACAAAAAGTAATTGGAGGGGTGGGTCAAGAAGCTCCTATGGAAGTTCAACACACCTGACTACGAGGATGTATTATATGCGTGTGTTTGTACCTCAAGGCAGGGAAAAATCAGCTCCTTCTAGTATGAACTGAATTTAATAGGAATTCCTATTTTGCTTTGGGATAACATCTTTCATTGATTTAATCCCTTCCTGTACGTACTTTCATCATATAAGGTAGTTGTGGTTTTCATTTTACCTTCAAGTCTACAGTATGATGAATAGCTATTGTCAGCTTTACTTCACCCTGACCAGTGGTTGCACCAGTGGAGGTAGGCTAGGGTCAAGGAGATGGCCTCAAATAATCTACAATTTTCCTAACCTTATCCCTATCCCCCTTTCCTTAGAGCCTTCCCTTATTTATCTTTTTTTTTTTCTTTCTTTCTCTTTTAGTGCCTCATTTATCTTGCAGCTTACTGAGGCTGGAACTCTGACTAGAAATGACAGATCACTTCATATGTCACACTTTATTGTTTGTTGCACTTTTATCACATTTCCAGCATCTTCTTTCAAAATCAGCACAACTCTGAGGTATATGTTTCTAATTTGTATTACAGAAAAATCCTGCCTCTTTTATTCACTTGGGCATTTCCTTTTGGTTCAATGGATTATTTACAGCATAGTGGAATCTAGCACTTCAAACATGGACTTCATATGATTTACTACACAGTAGTGTTATTACTGTATTAATAAACTTGTAAAACCTGGCCTTGATAGTATTTGATTGAAGCTGATTTTTTCTGGAAGTTCTTGACCAAGAAAGTTGCAGCTCTTCTCAGAATAAAAGTAGGGATAAATTCACTGCATATAGCTATTGACAATTTTTAGTGAGAAACCAGGAATAAAAGCAGAAATATAACATAAAGCATAGACCGATAGGAGTGGGAAGGGGAGAGAATATTAATTAAGGAACATGACTTGTCAGAGGAGGTATATACTGGGAATTTGAGACTGGAAATTCAGATGGGGAAGGCTTAGAGTTTGTTTGGTGACAAGGTTGGGAGGAAATGAACAAGCTATTTAGAGTGGGCTGGACACATAAGACAACAATGCAAAGGGCTGCAGTGGAGGAAAGCCTGAGCCCAGTGAACAGCACACTTCTTTTTATGAAGCTCAGGGAAAAAATTGCCTTCTGGGCTGCATACACACATTGCTGGTTCATATCTAATTTTACATCCACAGGTATAGCTAGGTCCTTCTCTGCAGGGCTGCTCTCAATCCATTCACCACCCAGCCTGTATTGAAAATTATGATTACTCCGATCCAGGTGTGTGACCTTTCACCTGGCCTTGTGGAACTTCAAGAAGTTCACACTGGCCCACTTCTCAAGCGTGTGAAGGTATCTCTTCCCTCAAGTGTGTTTCAGTTAGAAGAGCAGTGATGCCTCATGAGATTAAAAAGGGGCTCTTCGGCTTCAGACCATTCAAACTCATTAGAGACAGGCCTAAAGCACACTTAGAGTCTTCTTGCCATTTTCAGAAATGGGATTTAAAGATATACCATAAACATAATAAGCAATAATTTGCATATACACTGAAAAGATAATATTTTTCTATCTATATGTGAACTGTGCCTATGTACCAGTAAGCATCCCTGAAAGGCTCAAACAGCCTATGTAAAAATGCTGAATATTAGATGAGAAGCAAAAGGATTATTGGGAAATAAAAAAAAGATAATTGGCTAAACATACTCCTGAGAGTGCACCTGACGGTGCAATAAGCCTCACTATTTTATTGGATAAGTAAAATACCAAACCTTGTTAACTTTGAGCTACCTGATTGTGTTGGTTTAGCACAGATGGTGAGGTGCAGTTGGTGATTTCCTTTGAACTGACGACCAAAATAGCCAATCACATGCAGGGATGCACCTCTGGGTCACACAGCCTTAAAAAAGTTAGAAGGAAGCCTGGGATCACTCTCTTTTTATTCCGCCCTCAAAGGAGGTAGGGCAGTTCTGGCTCTCTCCCTCTGGGGGGGCCAGGATGGCCCAGCCTGCCCAGGCCTGGGCTTTCACAGGAGGCATGCCTGGCCCGGTGACTCCTAGGCCGGGGAGGAGATGATGTGCCCGGTCCTGGCGCAGATGGGTTTTTAGCAGCTGGAAAACACCCTGCTGCTCCCCTATGAGGGGAGCTGGCCCGAGGCCTGGCCGTGGGCCTGGGCCCTTTCCCCTGCAGGGAGAGGGGAGCCGGGAGCCTGCACCAGCTCCAAGCTGGGCCCACCCTGAATGAGACCGAGGGGTGGGGGCAAGGAGCCTTTCATCAGCCAGGCTGCCTGAGTTTTTCACCCATTCCAGTGGCCTTTGAAAAATCTTGGCTGCTGCTCGGCAGAGATCACATGACCACCACAGGCCTGGACAAGCTTTAAGTCTTCCCTGCCAGGAGATGGGACTTCCAAAGCACTGGCTCTTCCCAGAGTGAGAACAGACAAAGTGATGGAGCACAGAGAAGACTTAGCATACAGTCAGATGGAGAGAGTAAGAAAAGGATTAATTAGAGGAAGGATGAAGGAGTCGCCTGCTGGCTGGACTTTCTTGTTTGTGCTATGGAAATGAACTCTATTGGTAGATTGTCCTTTAAATCTTGGAAAAATATGCATTTGGAGAGATGATTTGTGGATTTTTGAGCAAGGGAGTTTGTGATGGACTGTACGGTCCCATGAGATGCCTGAACAGAGAGAAAGAGATGAGAAGCTCCTGCACCAGTGAAAGAAGTGAGAAGACATCTCTGTTCCTTGAGATGAGCAATCCTTTGCTTTGAATTTGCTTATCTTTAAGAGGTGACACCCCAGATGCCTGAGTTCCACGACCCATAAACAACATGGAAAACTGCTAATGGGAGACCACATGGAAACAGGTTTTCCCCAGGTGGCTGTTTCTGTGAGAGTTCCAACCCACAAGAGAACTTTTCTAGGTTGCAGTTGTCAGTGGGAGAATTCCATGGTAAACAAGAGACTCCTCTCCTGAACAGTTGATGAAAGACTATATTTAAATGGTGAAACTGACTGAATGTCACAGGTTTTGTCTCTATGTTGTTTGTAGGAAAGTGAAAACTTTTGGGGGGAAGAGAAGGGTTTTGAAAGTTTCATTTTTTTTTCTTTTCTTTACTGTGTGTTAATAAACTATCTGTTTACTTTTAAGGTGAGCCTGTTTCCCCTTTTTCTCCCAAAATCCTATCTCCCAGATGGCAAACAAAATTCAGCAAACATGAAACCATCACACTGATGAACTAGCTGCAGTTCTACTTGATAATCACTGCCTTTTAAACTAATGGTTTTGATACAGATTCTCTCCTGCAGCCAATTGTTACAGAGATTGAAACTGTTGAGCAGCTAGCCACATTTTCTGATTCTGAGGAACTTATTTGCAGTTTTGGCCCAGACATGAGCAAAAACAGGCAAGGAGCTGCATTAATTTATGCCACTGTCAGACTCTCTCGCGGTCTCTCTACCACTGGAGTTCCTCTCTGCCACAACCTTTCATGCTCTGACTAGGGATTTCCCATGCAAAAATATACATATGTGCAATGCACAGATGGTTTGCATATGCGCAGTAGGCTTAACATAGCTGATTTACTGTGTATGCACAGACCATCTGTGCAGCACATGTGCAGCAGGTCTGATGTGTACTGGACACATTGGACTTACTGTGCATGTGCTACACAGTTAATCTGCACACACACAGTAGCCACAGCTCTGACTGAGTTGCCAGACATCCAGATGGCCAGAGTCCTTAAATCCCTTCCAGAGAAAAAGTGAAGATGGAATAAGGATGTTTGGTTTTGTTTGGTTTTCTTTTCCTGGTGTATAACATAGCTTATCCTTTATTCTCAAATGTAGGAACATATTAAAGTGGATATACCACCTCATCACATTTTGGTCTTAAAAAGAATTTTCCCCAGACAGAGAGCAACTCCCTCTGGTCATGCATGTCCAAAAACAACTACAGAAAACAAAACAGAGCTGTGATAAAAATTCTTCTCTTTAAACTTTTACAGAACAAGCATATCCATAAAAAGTGAACTACACAGGCTTCTCTTAAAGAGGACAGGAAGCTACTTCAGATTTTCTGACTATAAAAAGCTTTTCAGTCTGGAACAATTTAAATTATTCAGGTTAATGCTCAGAAAACATAGCAGCCCAGATCAATCACAAGTCACAGTCTCAGGAAGAGAGTTAGTTGTCTTGGGCCTTGCCTTTTGGGTGGTTGAGCTTCAGTGTCTTAGAGTGTACATGCTGCTTGCTTTCCCATCATTAAGACTGTGAGGTAATAACACTGTCACTAATGTTTTTGACAAATTCCCCATCAATACCTCTTCCCTAAAACTTAAACATGAAAATAACTTATTAGACCCACCAATATTTTCTATAATTGCTAAAACTGGCAGTTCCAGTGTATGGAGAATTTATCTATATTTACTTACTGGGGAGAAGTCTGAAAATACTCTGTGGCTGACATCCAGCTTTTTTTGCATGACCTGAAAATGCACACTGGAGTCTGCTCACTTTCTTCTGCACTCTGGGAAAAGGCCTCTCTTGCATTTATTTGCATGCTCAGGCCGTCAGACTCCCAAAAGTGGCAGCACAGAGGTGATCCTAAACATTATCTTCATCAGAAAATTCTGCTTACAAACACCAGACTCAAATCACCATCTTCAGGAAAAAACATAAATTAAGGGATCACTGAAAAACGAGACAGGAAGCAGAAGTCTGAGCCATTTAAACATGCATTCATATTATGTGACCCAAAACTACAAGAACATACAGCTTTGAGATAAACAAAAAAATTACATTGTTTTTTCTCTCATTGCATGTTTCTGCCTTGCAGACATCATCAAGGTCTGCTTGTTGTGTTTTCAAAAGGAAAACATATTAGGTGCCTTAGCCATAGACACCAGGTTGTGAGGTGCACCAAGGCCTTCTCTACTCCATTCTGAACCAGTCCCATCCACACAGACCTTTTGTGCCTCCCCTGAGCCTCTTAAGTTTGCCAGCCTGACTCCAGGAGCCCAAAGAGGACATAATGCCTGAATGAGGCCTGATGAGTGCTGAGCAGATGGGATCACCCTTGAACCCTCTGGCAATAAGAGAAAATAGGAGAAGACCCATCAGAGCATGCTCCTGGGTGGCACTGGGCCTAGCAGTCCCAGTTCTTGTCGTAGGCCTTGTAGCCACCAACATGGATGGAGCCTGGGTGGGCACCAGCAGGTTTCATCACCCATGCAGCCCCATCATGGCAGATCCCACCCTGGGATTCGTGTACACAATCCCTGAGATGACAGGTAAACCAGGAAAAATGGAGGATGGGGCAGGGGCAGAGCGGGGAGGGGAACAGCTGGGGGATCACAGCACATCTGCTGCTTCCACTTAACAAACTGTGCAAGTTTAACACCTTGCAAGGAGCCAAGCATCCCATCGGAGCCAAGCATCCCACCGCAGACAGCTGCTCTGCAGGTACTCAGTACTACATTCGTTCCTGTACCACCACGAATGGGAAGGACTCAGGTCCAGCACTGCGCATCTGAGGATGTCCCAATATGAAGACCGAGGTCACCCTGGGTACCATTTCTCCAGCCCTTCTTCCAGGCAAGAAAAGCACACCTTACTCATAGGGGCACAAAACCTGTCCAGAACAAAATCTGTCCACTGCTGCTTCAGCACTGTTCCCATAGAGCACAGCATCACTGACCTCATCTGTGAATGCAGGTGGGACAAAATTTCTTTTGTAGATAAAAAAAAAACAAGTTCTAAAATTTACCTGCAGTACAAGGACTGAGCATCCAGTCTGTTAACCAAAGCTTCATTTGCCTTTGTCCCTCCCCTGCAACTACAACTTTTAACAAATCTTTTCCTAATCTTTGTGTTCTTCTGTAATCTTTCTGACTCACTTAGATCTTGGTGTAAGTTTAGTTAGAATACTTCCCATTAACCACAGGGGCTTCAAAATAAAGAGAAGGGCACCTGAAACCCTGACAAAGAAAATGCCTGCTCGGGGCTCGACTGAGAGGAGCCGCAGGCAACCAAGGTCCCCACGGTCCCTCCTCAGCAGGAAAACAGGAAGGGAAAACTAGGTGTAAAAGCTCGTGAATGGAAATAACGACGCGTGAAACGGTTTCGGCTGGAGGAAATTAGTGTAATTTGCTGCTATTTATCCAGATAGTGAAGAAAATTAAACCCCACTACCACCCATCCATTGCTCCCCTTTCGCTGTCGGAGCTGTCCCCCGCCGCTGCCGGCTCCCGCGGCGGGGAGCCCCGCTCAGGAGCGCCTGGGCCCCCTCTGCTCCAGCTCCTGGTGCTACAGCCCCTGGGCACAGCCTGTTCCAGCTCGGCACCGCCGGACAAGAGCTACCGGGGAACGTCTGCCCACCGAGGACGCAGCGGGAACGCGCGTGATGGGCCCGGGAATTTGCCTTGCGGCTGCCCTCGGTCTGTCACACCCTGCCTTTCCCTCAGGTTAACCAGCACGCGGACGCTGCCGCCGGGATGGTGGGGCCAGGCGCGGGTCTGCTCGTGCTGCAGCGCCGCCGTATTGCCTGCGGGGCTGCTCTGGAGCTGGGCATTGGGCTGCCATGGAACTGGCTCCGTCCACCGTGGGGCACCCCCAGTTTGTCCTCGCGAAGACCTGCTTCTTTCCCATGCACAGAGACCCAGCACAGCCCTTTCTAGACCAATGGTGCCTGGTCACGGGACTTTTGTCAAATGAGTTGAGTTTGAAGTGCTGGCCACAGAGCTGAGAGAGGCTCCTGCTTTGGAGCAGCTGTGAGAGCTGCCCGCACCAATTCCCACCCTGCTCCCTAGCAATCAGGGATGAATCCCTTTGGCATCACCACTTAGCCAGAGGGGAGAAACAGCCTCTCCAAGGTTGCAGTAGAGTCCCATCACTGAGTACAATCAAGTTTGCGGTTGGCTGGGTGCTGGCTAGTCTCTTCCAAGCTGCCTTTTGCACATGAAGGCTGGATAATGAAGGCTTGGAGGTCACCTTCAAAGGTCCCTTCCCACCCGGGGTTGTTCCAGGATCCTATGATGATTGTATTTTCAGACTGGGAATAATGGTTCTTTCTCCTTAATTGTCAGTGGTCTGGGGACATGCCTGTGGAAATGAGCCCCTGCCTGTGGCAGGGAGATGATGCAGGGCAGCTCTGTTTCTGGGCACACCCTGGGCAAATGCCACCTGTGTGCATCAGAAAGGGAGATCCTGAGATGGGCTTTGTCCTTGGGGTTAGCATGGGCCATGGGGTGAGAGGGTGCAAGGCAGGTCCAGAAAGCTTTCACAGTGTTTTGCACTGGTCAGGTGAAACGGTGCTGTTGGAGATGTCAGGCTGGCTCATGCTGTCACCTCGCTACTCTCCCCTCACCCTCACCCTGCTGTGTTTTGGCTGAGGCATGGACATGAGACAGTGAGAAGCAATAGTCCGCACCCACGCACACCTAACCCCACCCTGCTGCAAAGGAGGAACAGGAGAAGATCTCTGCAGGTTGCTGTCTTTAATCAAGATGTGTTTCAGGTATTAAAGAAGCTTTGTAGAGAGAATGACGGAGTCCAAAAGTGAAAGCAGGATCCCGGGCCTTGGTCAGTGACAACTAGAAGGGGAAAGTGAGAAGAAAAGAGGTGAAGATGGTGCCTCATTCTCCAGAGTTGTCCTCAAGTGAAGGCTGTCCAGCCTAACACATTGGTGGACAGGCTGCCTTACCTTTCCTGGGAAGTAATCTGCTGGACCTGGAAGCATACCCATGCCAGCAAGTCTGGTTCTTAGTCCCATTGAATACTTGGGAGAGCTTCTTTTGTAGACGTCCATGTCCACATTGGCAAACGCCGCAGGACCTGGCGTCTGCAAGAGAAGCAATGAGGTTGGTGGGTCCAAGAGGTAGTGTGGATTCTTGCCAGGCACCCATAAGTACTGTGCTGCTTTAGGTGGCTGGCCAGAGGAGCGGAGTGGGAGGTCTGGAGCCTTGGGAAAGACAGCTTCTTGGGAAGAGAGGTAGATTTCCCAGAGGATGAGGGATATTAGTGTTGTTAGTGCCAGTGAGCAGTACCGTGGAAAAGTGAGGGACTGCAGGTGTCTGTGTTGCTGATAATAGCAGAGCCAGAGGCCTGGTGGCTCCTTGGGCTTTGCTGCAGGTGCAGGGAAGCGTGCATTACGTGGGGATACAGCAGGCACTGGGGCCCTTCTGCCCTGAGGAGAGCAGCTGCTGTTGCTGCTGCTGTGAGAGAGCAGAGGAGCACAGCTCACCTTTGCCAGGTCTTGAAAACAGCTCTGGTATAGACTCTTCCATTTCATGGAGTAGGAGGGTTCTGCATGGGTGTACACTGTGTGGGGTCCCAGAACCCTGGGCAGGGTGTAGGTGCCAGGACCTGGAAATGGAATACGAAGAGAGCCTAGGTGAGTCCCCTGGGAAAGGGTGCAATGCCTGGGTGGAAGAGAGTCAACCTGCCAAGTGGGCTGTGAGGAGCAGAAAGGGTATCCTGCCCCTCATCCCACTGTCTCTGGCTTTTCTTGCATGTGGTGTGTGTTGGCCATTCAGAGCCAGAGCTGCTGGTTCATTTGGGAGAAGTTGGTGCTCTGGGACAGCCAGAAGCTTGTTGAGCACACACTGTGTCCTGCTGCTACCTACGCTTGTTGCTAGGCCTGTTGCAAAAGCTGCAGCCACTCCCTGGAGGACACGCAGGCTGTAAGCAGGTCTGTTTCCCCAAGTTCTGTACCTGGCGTTCGGAAGCCTTTTAAGTCCTTGGGTCGGAACTTCATGCTACTCGCCGGTGCAGTTTGGTAGACGTGTTTGTTGGCATGATCCGTGGTGTAGTCACCTGGGACAGAGAAGGAGGCGGGAGAAGTGAAGCGGGGGACCCAACTGTAAGCCAAAAAGGAGGAGTCAGGAGGAGGTGCTCAGTCTTGCTTGTTTTCTGTCTGGAACTCTCTGAGGCCCATTCGGGGCATGAGTGGAGGGTTTTGTGCCCCAGTGGCACAGGGGAACAGTATGGCATGCTTGTTGGGCCTGGAAGAAGGGCTGCAGAAATGCTACTCACTGGGTCCAGGGGTGACCTCAACCTTGGTCTTGGGACGTGTCGTCACATGTGCTGATGGAGCCACGTGCTTCCCAGTCTTGGTGATGGATGAATGGATGAAGTAGCGAGGACCTGGTGAGCAGGTGGTTGCAGCGGGACATTTGGTTCCTCGAAATGAGTATGCGGGGGCTCTATATCTGGTGGGATCATGAGCCGTGTGACCTGGGAAGAAAAGCCTGTGAAAGGACATGTGCCTGCAACTGTGTAGTAAAAGGAAGTTTTGAAGTGGAAGCAAGCAGTGTGCTGTGCCTGCCATTGCCACTGCCCCCCCATGATAGTTGGCTTACCTATGGTCCCAGGGAGCCAGTACTTGGGACCTGGGGTGGCAAACTCTGCAAGGATTGGGCCCCGTCGGGGATGAGGTCTCCAGCTGCCTACCCAGGGTCCCTCCATGCTGGTGGCTAGAGAAACTACAGGGAAAACAGAAGAGCCAGCAAGGGGCTTTCCTGGCACAGCCCTGGTACGGAGCTTTCCTGTAGCCCAGAGCAGGAAGAAAGTGAAACTGGCATCACGAAAGGAAGTGAAGAACAACAAGAAATAGCAGATGGCGGAGAAGGAGGAATGGGGTGAAGCAGCAAGTTAGGAGCAAAAACTCCCAGCTGTGCCCTCGGGCAGCAATTGTTGGCCAGGCCAGCAGCAGTGCAGAAGTGCAGCACTGGCCTGGCAAGGAGGTAGCCTCCAGCACTTGTACACACAACCTTGCTCAGCTGGAGTGTGGCACTGCCTGGGTGAGGTGCAGGAAGGGACACCAGTGACATCATAATCCGTTGCTAGGTGAGTCCATCATTATTGATGTCCCTCAGCAGGTGACATCCCAAAGGGCCATTCTCACCCAGGGATGAGCAAAGCCCACTGTGATATTTAGACCCTCAAGCTGTTTGTGCTGCAGCGCTGCTGTATTCCCTGCAGGGCTCCTCTGGGGCTGGCATGGAACTGGCTCAGTGTGGTGTGGGGCAGCCCCAGTTTGTCTTCACACAGACCTGCTTGTGTCCTCATGTGCACAGAGAGCCAGCACGGCCCTTTCTTGTCCTGCAGTGCCTCAGCACTGGATTTGTGAAATGGGTTGAGTCTGACTGAACTGCTGGCCTCAGAGCTGAGAGCTGAACTGCTGAGAGCTGACAGCGGCTTCTGTCTCAAAGTGTCTTTGAGGGCTGCCCACTCTAATTCTCACCCTGTTCTGTAGAAATCCGGGGAGAATCCTTTCGACATCACTACTGAGCCAGAGGGGAAAAGACTACCTCCCCAAGAACTAGAGGAATTAAACAGGCTTTGTCTCAAACTTTGCACTTTTCTTGCTTTGGCCCTTCCATTAACTCCAGCTGTGGGGGGGAAATGAGTGAGTAAGGAGTGAAAAAGGTCAGCCAGCTGACCTGGCTTAGCTTCTGTCCAGGCTCAACAGCTGAGCTCCTAATCTTATTTAGCAACAATGTAAGAATGGCCTTTGGTGGTGAATAAATGTTGTGAGTTAGCTGCAACTGCCACTTACTGTGCCTGCAGGCATTTACAATGGGAGGTCCCCTGAATTGAGCTGGGGAGTTGATAGTGTCCAATGCCCAGCTTGTGCTTTGTATCTTTTGATGCTTTTCCAAGGTGCCTGTGCTATGATCTTACTGTTAGAAAGGAGAGACAGAGCAAAGCTATCAATAATGCCAGTTGTTCGGGCCTCTTCATTTGAGGGCCTCCAGTGTCTGCATTATTCCTCAGATGCTACCAATGTCTTCAAGCAGGTCTGCCTTTAATGCCCACTTCTCCAGGTTGTTTTGGGAAGTCATGGTAACCAGGATTTTCAATGTTGATGTTTCAGGAACACATGAACTCTTTCAAGGATTTTCTGGGAGGGTTGGACAGAGTTAAGTTTCATTATTCTGATTTTGCCAGTAGTGTGTGAATGTCTACATCTGCACTATGAGTGCTCCCACCAGGTTTTTCTGTCCCCAGATTTCATGGCTCTTTGTTAATAATACCAGTCATTACCCATGCTTTGTTTATTGACCCTTTAAGGTTTTTAGTCTCCAAGTTTTTATGGTTTGCGACCCTTACGGCTTTTCTTTCATTGCTGTGCTACATGGGCTGTGGGTGATATAGCACCCATTAGGAAATACATTCTGAAGCATATAAATAGTGATTTGAATGGAGATGCTGTGGGTGAGGTAAAACAATGGAGTGGTAAACCAGTTTAGAAGACATAAAAGTCCTTTAACACAAGCTGATTCGTAGAGTGAAGGGCGCTTAAACTTCAAAGGCACACACAGATAGAATTTTTTCACAATGGTCAATTACTCATGAAGTATAACCAGCAGTTTTCATAACACTTGAAGTCTTTGATACACTGAGAAAATTGTTTATGAGTTTGGTCTCTTACCATAGGTAAAGCAGATGCTGAGAAGACTGGCAAGAGTTAATACATTACTAGTGCAGCTGGCTAATCACATTTCTTGTTGGATTATATTAGAAATGCCAGCATTAGTTGATGAGGCTTAACCAGTTCTCGTGTTCTTGGTGACATTCACCTGAATCTTCTGCATCCATTTTTTTCCCCTCCTGCTTTCCTCTGTGTTCTGTATCAGTGCAAAGCTATCAATTAAATTTTGTTTAGATGACACTTTGGACCCTACTGATGGCAGCTCCTCCAGACTTGGGACATTGTTTTCACTCTGGAAACTTAAAAAACAGCCATTCCTGTAAACAGCCTTCTTGGGTGATAGTAAGTTAACTCTGAAGCCTACTGATAACAGCTACAGAGGAAAGCTTTGCAGTGGGTTGGCGGTGTTAAAGCTGGAGCCCAATGATAACAGCCCCCCAGAAGCATCCCACAGAAGGGGATACTTACCCTGCAGCATATTGATAGCAACCCCAAGAACCATCCCTTGTGCAGAGCATTCAAAAAATGAAGGGAGCAGCCCTCAGCCCAAACGCTGTTTCCCAGAGCTGCCATCAGGCTCCAGAGCCTAGAATGAATGAAAGCTAGAACTTCATTCACATAATCTGCGAATAGCAATAGGCAATAACTTGCAAAACAGGATAACTGGTATTGAAACTGGCAGTGGGCATATCTGGCACATTTTGAATATACTTAGCATTTTTATTTCAAACTTCTTAAAAGGATATGCTGTAATTGATCTGTGTTTAGTGAGACTATGGAAGAATGTTGCTGGAAGTTGTGGTCTGTATCAACACTAAAAGGATGGCAGAATTAAAAGATGCCAATTAAATTAATTAAAACTGATTAAGTTCTTCAGAAGTAATTACTGTGCATGATATATTATTCACAAATAACTAGATACCTATATATTTTCACTGCATGTTACAAGATCTTCGTACAGTGCACTTTAGGAAGTGACACAGTTGGCTTAATTAAAACAAAAATTAGTATAACAGATTTTACCTGTATGTTTCAGAGATAATTTCAATGATGTGGAGGATCCCTGCTGTACCCACAGCTCCCAGCCCAATACATGCTGGTGCAGTCAAATATCAAATTGTATGAGCTCTAGTGTATGCCACACTAGATGCCCTCTTTTGACAAATAAAAGGAAAAAATGTTAAAAATGTCAGCAATTAAGTTTGATCCAGTTTCAACTTCTGGTTTTAAAAGAGATGAAAACTTAAATAACTATAAATTTGAAGGCTTTCATATCTGTGCAGTTTCCATTCTGATTCAGTTAAGGACAGAATTTGAGTCTTTACCTCTCATCAGCAAGGTCATCTTAACAATTAATGAAAATGTTTAGATAAATTTGTCTGGTTTTCTTTTTCCTGGTACTCCACTGTGAACCTTTAACAGTAGTGCTCCAATGCTAAGGAATACTACTCAAAAGTTCAATTACATGGAAGTGGCAAGAAGTACCCACCATGAGCATTCTTTTGGTTCAGAGAACACAGACTAGACTTACCAGACCCTCCTGTACCTCTGTTTTTTAAGAATGTTAAGCATTTTCATTGACATCGATTCCACTAATGTGTTTGGTGTCAAGTGTTTAAATGCACTTAGAGGTCCTGAGGCTCTATATGCCCTTCAAAACTGTAGAATTGCTGCTTCAGTCTAGGGACTCATGAATGCTTGCTGGACCAAACAGTATGACAGATGCTTTTTGACATCAAAATGAAAAATAGAAGAGAGACATAAAATCCAAATCACTAATTATATTTTTGTTTTTAGAATATATGATGATAACTATATGTTCATAGGAGAAATTAATTGGATTTACAAGCTCTAGTAATTAAATAAATGCCATGTATTTAATAAATCCAAAACAAATCTTTTCAAAAAAAATTTGAGATTGCACAGGCATCAAAATCTTTGATATCACATAACTTATGGTTTATAGAACCAGGAACTGGCTTGTACATCTCTAATCCTTCAAGGGAGACCATGGTATATGTGGAATAACTGTGAAAACTGGCATGGGATGGGAGAATGTGTTCTATAGCGGGGCTGTGTTTCTGTGTTTCTAGCCACCCTGTGCAGGTGGCTAGCCTAGGGAAAGGTGTAACTCTGGCCCCTTCCTCTCAACCCTTTTGTTGAACTGCATGGAGTTGCTCACTAAGGGAAGAAATGCATGCCAAGTACAGCATGGCTCCAGGTTACTCCAGAGCAAGGGGATAATCCAAGGACAGATCAGGAGTCTCACCGTGCAGCATCTTCTTCAGGGCTTCCAGCTAGTTTATACCAAAGAAACCATTATATTAATTTTACATAAGTTAACATTCTAACTTTAATTCTTCAGTTACCTTAGTGGAATTATTTTTTTTATTTTCATGCAAAATAGCATAGGCTTGAAATTAGGTCTGTGATAGGTAATTTGGTTTTTTTTTAAAAATAATCATAGATTTATTGATGAACTTTTCAAATAAAAAGCAGAAAAATAATACTATCTTGTAAAGAATATTATCTAAGGAAGAAAAATTAGTTTGCAAGAAGAGTATTACCTCCTATTTTTGGAATTTCTCTAAGATTCCTGTCTCGGCTGTATTTCAAGAATCTGTCTATAGGTTGCATTCCTGAGCCTATCAGCCTTACAGATCGGTTAATAAAAGTCAATCAGTGATTGTTTAACTTGCCTGCTACTGCCTGAAGCAGAATTACAAAAGCTAAATGTGTTCAAAACTCCACCAGGAGTTTCTGTCATCTTAAAACTCTAAGTGTATGACCTCATGGCAACTAAAAAATAAATATTCCACAACAGCTTGAAGAAACTTGCAGTTACTATGCATTCATGTCAACAAAATAAGAAATCACGCTGGAGGAATAGCAATGTTTTCACTTTCTGCTTTAGAACGATTCATTTAGAAATGGAAGCTAATGGCAAAAGGACCATGAATATGAAACAACCGACAAGGAGAAACTAACAAATGCAATTAATTAGAAAATAGTAATTTGATTGCTAAGTGAGAAGGTTTATAAGCAACATAGAAATGTCATGTGCATTAATCAGGTTCACTGCAGTTGCAATTAACTGTTCAATACTAAGCTTCCTCACATATTCTGAATATTCTGACTGATTTACCATTAATTTCTACATAGTCCTGACTTTGAACTTTCATTAGTGTTCATTCTTCTGCATACTCAACTAGGGTATATTTTGTTTCATGAAGATGACTTTCAAATGCACTAAAGTAATTTGTTAATGCAAATTGTTTTTCTTTCATGAAATCACACACAATTTTTGTTAAATGTGAGGAGAAACACTCTAAGTAATTGCTATAGAAACAAATCTGCAATCAGCTTTCATTATTTTCTAAGTGAATTGGGGGTGTTATTCTTATAATGAAACAGTATTATATCTTCTTAATCCATTGCTCTAATTCGTAACTTTGACCCAAGAATTAGTGAAAATATTTTACTCGTGTAATGGGAATTGAAGTTAGCAAATAAAGTGATTTTTTTTAGTTTAATCAGGAATTTTAGTTCAACTATTTTAGCAATAGTATTTTCATATGCATTTTCTTTCAAAAATAATAGCATTTCTTTTCACTAATACATGTTCTAGAATACTTAAGATTATATAAATATAGCTTAAGATGTAAAAAATTTGGAAGAAGTTCTGTATCTTGTATACAACCAGAAATCTGCATACTGTTTACCTCAAAGTCTAACAAAATTAGATGCTGACCATTTTACAGTAACCTTAGCAATACAATTGTGAGAGATTGGGCAATAACACAATTCATCAAATTTGTACACTCTCTTCCTTCAAAGATTGAGCAGCTTTTGCAACATGAGGGGTTTATGTGCCTAACACTGGGGATGTGGCACCGTTGCAAAATTGTTTGGGAAGTGCAGCAGTGGACTTGGCCAAGGAGGTGTATCTAGCCAAGGCCACCCCAGCCCAGAAATGCTATCATTAGGAGAATATTAGGCACATTTTACAACATAAGCTGAGATCAGTTTCTTAAAACCACATCACATGCATTTTTCAAAGCTCATGATGGATCATAGTCTCAAGTTTAGAGGACATACTTGTGAGAAGAGCTCAGGTTTTAGAAGAGGCATGGATCTGAAGTTACATTAGAGAAATACTGGACAAGTCTGTGTTGCTTTTAATTAGCATGGATTATTTAATCTGTGGAAAGTTAGTGCTTAATATTAGAAAAGTGAGACTTGAATCTCTTTCACACTGCTGTGAAATTCTGCAAAATGAAGAACCAGACTTGGGCTTTAGTTTCTCATCATCAGTTTCTCACTGATAGGCATAGTGATTTCCACAGTCAACATGGACTTATTGATACAGTAGTTTAATTTCAGAATGCATAGTTCAATGCAAAAGGAGAATAGAATATCAATCAGTATCAGTGCAGTTTTTTGGGTTGTTTTTATTTTTTTTAATATTTGGCTTGTTATGAGTAGGATTTTTGAAAAAAAAAATCCTTACAGTAAGCATCTCAGTAAGCAAAGCTCATGAAGGCTATCAAGAAATAGCCTTGAAATAGAAATATTTTCATTTGGTATGGCAATCAGCCTAACTCCTCTGAAGGCCTCAGAATCAGTTCTGCTAGATTTTCTCTTTGCTGTTGTTCATTCCTCAAGAATTTTGAGGGAGTATCACCCAAATTGGTGTTACTGGTTCATTTTCCCCTGAAGCTTTCAAAGGAAACTGTTGAAATAGATCAGGCCACGTGCAGTCTTGCTTTACACAGTTACCAGACTTGTACCATTAGAAAATGTGGTGCATTTATTTTAAAGCATCCTTTCCACTGCAGTTGTGTGGAACAATGATCTGCTGAATTTAATTCACAGATCAAAGAGGGAGGAAATTAAGCAACACAGTAAATTGATTATTTCATGGGTGACATAACCAAGGCAATGATTTATCTTAATAAAGAGCAACATCCCTCTAGTCCTTAACTGAATTCCAGCCAATGCAATAATACTCAGTTGTTAATGACTTTGATGTTGATGTGGAAAAGTGAATGACTGTATAATCACTGAAATGAGACCTCATCACAGTTGGAAATGTTTAAGCCAAATCATTTTGGACTGTGAAAAGAGCCCTGAGTGGTATAGATTGGCTGGGTCCCAGATTTTCAGCCTTAAGTAAACAGGGCCTGAAAACTTTATCATACTGCCATGCCTCAGGCTGGTCTGCAATTCTGACAGCCCCAGAGAATTGCAGTTTAATGTGTATGTGTGGACTCGCTGCAGAAAAAGAATTCAGGATTTACAGAATGCCATGGAGGTACACGAAAGCCACTTCACGCAGATAATGAACTCAAACTTTGACTCCCAAGCAAATCCAATGGCCAAAACTGGCAAAGAGGGGCAACGGCGGTATCCTGGTGACACTGAACGGGGCTCGGCGTGCAGGTAGTTCACGCCCGGGATCCCGGGCAGTGTGGGTGGTGGCAGCTCGGTCCCGGGCAGAGCTGCGCGGTGCCGCCCCGCCGCTGACAGGGACCGGGACCGGGACCGGGCCTGCTTGCTCAGCCTCCTCACGCTGGGGCTGTGGCAGGCCAGGCATGGGAATGCTCCAGACAGCCGCAAAATGCCGGCATAGGCCCCAGGGGGAGCCGGGCGCGCCTGTCACACAGCACCAGCTATAAATACCTGTCTATCAGCAGCTATCTTTAGGAGAGGGAACAGAAGAAAGGAAACAGAAGTCAAATAGGAAAACTTGTACTGAGAGCTTATGTTTATATCCCACATCACTAAATATGGCTTAGGAGGCTGAAATGCAGCATTAGTCATTTGTAGCAGCCTTCACCTCCCCCTTTGCCCTTCCCTATAAACTCTTACAATAACAAACCAGGCTAAAATTAGAGCTGCTTTATAGTACATTAATTTGATTATCATTGTCTCGGCACTGATTGAAGACGTCACATCAGTAGGAGGGATACCCTTTACATCAAGCTTTCCTGATGCTGATGCTCAGCTCTTGGATCCAAGGAGGAAGTCAGGTCATTTTTTACTGCTCATATTTCCTTCACAACCACTCAATTCCCAGAGAATTCCTAGCATTGACATTACCCCATCCATGCCTTGTTAACTTTTCTTTTTTTAAAAAAAGACGGGAAGAACACTTTGCATCCTCCCAGCCTGGCTTTGCCCCGTGCACACTGTGAGAAATCAAGAGGAGGTGGGGGAGGAAGAAGATGATGGCAAATTACAAAGTTTGCAAGTCCACCTTTTCTAACCTCAGCAGAGAGGCAGAGGCAGCAGCAGGTAGGTTTGGAGGAATTTCAAGAACTCACCCTATTTGAATACCACACAGCCCCAAGGCTCCAGAAACGTGATACTCTGATGCTGATCATTTAAGGAAAAAAAGGGCTAAGGATTATTAAACTGCTCATCCAGGCCTGCAGCTGGGGGTGACTCAGAGTGCAGAGTTGGAAAAATGCCCATGTGGCAAGATTAGAAACTCATTTGTGTAGTTTATATGGCCTTGCCAGGAGCCTCCGTTTTTTCCAAACCTTCAGTTTATTAACTTTAAAAGCACTCCTTTCCTGTTGGGGATCTGGCATGGCTGCAGCCCAGCAGCTCTTTCTCCTTTTGCATTAACAACACTTAAAGGCTTTCTTTCCTTTTCAAAATCGACTGTGTGAGATCATCTGGAATTTTCAAATGTGCTCGCTCTTTCTTTTCATTTCCTTCTTTGTCCCAGGGTTCAATTTAAATCCAAGTGCTTTTAAACTAACTGTATTCAGCCAGCCAGCACTTTCAGGAGTATATGTTATGAAAGCAGGAAAAGAAAAGGCCTTCTTGTCATCAAAACCATAATAATTATGTGTCAAATGTAATTACTGCTCTGTGGGTAATACATCTAATACTCGGTGACAGAGTAAGCAGCCTGCAGAAGTAGAAAGTAACTGGTGGCAGCATCAAATTGATATAAAATTAACCATCACGCTTAAATACTCTGTCTAATAAAGTTCTACCAAAAGTGCAAAGGCAAGGAAAAAAGGGTTTTTTTCTTCATCTAAAATTGTTAACATGCAAAAGCTCAGTTCTCTCCACCTCCATGCAATGAATCACAGCTCTTTTAAAATAAGAAACACTGCTATAAATGTGTACATTACAAGGATCACACTCTTGTGAAGGAGCTCATCTAACAGGAAGGAATTAAGTGTGGGAGTTCTCTCCTCTTAACCCATTATGTTTCCTCATTATTATCTTCACACTGCACGCTTGATTCACTCGATAAGAAACAAGCTTTCCACATTTCCCTACCTTCTTTAAAATATACAAACTAATGAGCAGCTGGTGAAACTGACATGTGCCTGTGAATTTGAAGACTACTGAAATGTGTAGTCATATTCTGAAGGAGCAAAAAAGTGCTATGTCAGGAAACAGTATTCTAAATATGACAGCATGTGTGAGAAACTTGTCCAGTTTAAAAAATACATGTCCTCTCCTCCTTAACACTCCTCTAAGTAGACTTAACAAAATCTAACATCATCAAAAACCACTTTAAAACTTAATGATTTGCTAATGTGAGTCTAGATACTGAAAATAATCCTCAATAACTGTGTTTAGCAGTTACATTCTGAGTAAAATTAATTAATCTAATTGTTACCTAAAGTCATAAGTTTTTTGTAGGATTGACGTTTTTTACTGGAGCTAACATTATATATGCATGTGTCTTTACTAATTTGTGTAGGAGTACATAAAGTTAAAGTTAAGAATAATAAGAATACACTAAATGGCTCAACATTCTACTCCTCAGTTTTACATGCTCCTGCATGATAATCAGCAAAACAGGATTTGTGTACATTTTCATTTCAGCTTTATTAACATGCTTTGATATTCTTTGTATTTGCTTTGTCTTTCTATTTCAGGAATATTATGTTTCCTAGCAGATGCATTTAATGAAATATTAATAATATTAGAGGTCTTTGAAAAGTTTGAAATAATTTAAAAATGTCTTTACATCAGAATTAATTTTTTCAATCTAAAGTTTCTTTGAAATTTTGTAACTTGAAATACTCATCAAGTAATGGTTCATCATATAAGGAAAATTCATGCTTATAATTTGATACATTGGAAGCCTGATTTTAAAGATCACAGTCATCCAGTTAAACAACAGTGTCCAGTCACAGAATTAAAATCAGGTTTTTTAAAATCCAGTGCTTAAAAAGGTGCTCCCAAATAAGGAATTGATCAATATTTGGTGATTAAATTGCAGACTTGAGGGAAAAGAAACCCTGGAAAATGCTGGACAAACGACCAGCTTTTAAAGATTCAGTATGAGATATTTATTCTTTTCTCTCTAGGCCTATTCTCCTTTCTCCACATTATCAAAAACAAAGCCCAGAGGGGTTTTCTTCTGATTTTTGAATGCTCTGAGTGTTCTAGTAAAAACTATTTTTTAAGGTAAACAGAAAGTTTCTCCAATATTAGGTGTGAGAAAATGAAGGCATCTCATTAACTTGTGTTTGCCTACTCAATAGGCATGTTCAAATACTATTCTGCTTCATAATAGGACATTGGAACACATTTCATTGACTACCAGCCTATGCATATACAGCACAGTCTTAGCAGTATTTGCTATCCATCTCAGAGCAAGAGTGTTTGTACAAGGTATTGATATTACCTAGAACAGGTGGATTGTAGGAAAGTATTTCCACTAATTAGGCTCAATGTTCTCATGTTTATTTCTTGAAAAGGCATTACAAGTCTGTGTCCTATAAATGGCTAATTGGCACCAACTTTAATTTATGGAAAGTAGGCACTAGAGGAGATCCACATTCAAGTTAGCAGTGAGAAACTGATTGTACCATAATGAAAGAGCAATAGTGATTAACAAGGGTTATTTCCTCAAAAAAAAATTCGTCCTAATGGATGAAATATTTGGGGTTTGCCTGGTATGCATACCTTGGGTCTTCTCAAGAGTGCTTCCATTAAATTTCAGTAGTATTCCCAGTTGCACTGGGTGTACTATGTAATACAAGCAGTGCTGTCTATACACATAATGATCAGCACTTGAGGAACACAGACCCAAAAGCATTCTCTGGCTTTCTTTTGATAAATAAGACTGATGAAAAGAATGGCTCAGAACTGCCAGGTTTGGTTATGGTTTCTGAAGAAATAAGTCAACATGAAAGAAATGTTTTCAAACAGTATCATTCTCTTTAGAATGATGCCCCAATTTATTGAACTGTACTCATTGGGTCCCAAGTTCAAATGCTACTTCTGCTCATCAGTCACCACTTGTTGCTTGAACTAAACAACACATCTGTAATTTTCAACTTGACTAGAATTAGCTTCCCTCCAAAAGAAGTTTAAAATACTTCTGACTGGCTTCTAAATTGGAAACACCTGTAAGAGTTATATCTTTTCCTGACGTAAATTAGTGACGAGGAGTTCATAAAGGAGCTGCAGACAGAAAAATAAAATAGTGCAATAAGTATTTCAGGTACCAGAAAAAGGGTTGCTGCAACTAGGTAGGTATAAGAGAAAAGAATATGTGACCCCAGCCTGCTGACTTCCTATAATACCAAAATAGATGCTTGATACCTCTGTTGTATTAACCAGAAAATGACTGCCTGAAGCAAGATCAAATGTCTCATTAGCACTTATAATCGCTTCCATAAGATGAAAACAGATGAAAGAAGAAAGGATGAAATTCAAACAGTAGACGAAAAAATTGATCCCTTTTGTTCTGTGGTGTGCCTTCTCTCTCAGGTGGGCCTCTCTCATAATTACCCTGAGTTCAAAAAAGTCATTATAAATGGAGTTCCAGAAAACCTGATCCCACTTTTCAGTGTTCATAAATACAGTGGATGGTTCTTTGCATAGCCACCAGTAATTACATTAAAGCATAAAATTTCTTCCTGAACAAAATTTTAATAATAGACTTATTACTACCCTCCAAACTGATGACAGCACGTTCTCTCACCTCCATATCTCTGTTTTCGATGTGGAAAAAAAATCAGACTTAACCATTAGAAAAATAATGTTCTTCCAGAATTCTAGAAATCCACCTTGATTCCATTTCATCAGGGAAGTTATCATGTAATTTACTCCAACCTATGGGTTGTGCTAGCCTATGAGATTGCTATTGATGATGCATGAAGAATAATATTGATTCATATTAGAGTTGCATAAATTTGATACATGGATAGACCTAAAGGCACACCGAACACATGAAGTAAGGGATAGCTACGTGCAGTTGCTTGGCTACATTTAATGACTTCTGACATGTTCAGGAGCAGAATGCTAATAAGAATTTGTTTTTAAGTGATGCTAAAGAGATGGAGGTTACTTCAGTCACTCTGCATAGTACAACATGGTAAGGACCACCAGATTTCATCTTTCAGAAAAAATGACTGACAAACCAAAGAATATGCCAGGTGATGCTAGATGATGTTATTTTTCCATGCTTGTGTTTCTCTTAACTATAACATCCAATATTTAGTGAGAAGCTAATTCTGTGACATTACCTACCAGAAACTACAGGGCTCAGAACAGTGTGCTGTTATGAGACAAAGCAGTTGTAAGAATCCATAATTTCTTCCCATTTAATTTATTATGGTTTAGTAAAACACAATATGTTTAAATGAATGTAGATACTGTTTTACTTTGTGGGTGCTTAGATTGCTGGTATTAGTTTCTATCCACAAGTATAGTACAATGTACTTGACAATGTGAAAGTATTGTATAAGTGCATTAAGACCAAGAAAGATGAGAAACAGTTTGAAAATTAGCATTTCCTTATAATTTTCCTGTCTTCCACTTAAAAAAAAAAGTCCTCAAATACCTCTGATAGGAGGATCACAAGGAAGAAGGTCTAGCACAATCAAAATAAGTAATTTGCATTTAAGGATAAGGCTAAAATGTATGAAATAGATGGATACCTTTCTTCATATGATTTCCTTGGTGATGGTGGTATTTGCCTCCAATGGTTCTCTAAATCAATATCATTACAAAGGATTTATGAACAAAATGAACCTTCAAAGAGAGTGGATAATACCCTACTGAAAAATCCTTTATGGTCCAGTGCGTAGATAACTAACTTCTGGTTTCATACTATGATCTGAACATAAGTGGATATCTTCACAGGAACGTTTGGTTTTTTCAGAGTTTTAAAAAGTGACTTGTAAATTATAGAAGTCTGAGAGTGTTCTCTGTGAAGAAAATGTCTCTATCATATTTACACAGCCACATTTATTTTGGTGACACCAGACAAGCACTGTTTTCTGAAGTGGACCAAAATGAAAAGTTAATGATATGTAGGATGACATGTAATAGTGTGAAAGTGTGTGTGAAAGTGACAGCATTTACTTCACTGAATACTCACAATGTAAATCCAAAAATTACACACAATCTTAACTGGTCAGTATCATTTACCAACAGCTGTGAAAAATCCCACACACTGATGAAAATGCTGTAAAAAATGCACAACAGGTTCTGTGGAAGGTTGATGTTTTTCTGGTTTCCCTCTTGGATTTATTAATTCTGATTGAAGGATGAATGTGATGCACACTCTCCACAATGGGAAATTGTACTTTCGGTGTACTATGTTTTTCATGCTGACTTAGAAGTTTCTTCCATTCAAGAGACATGCTTACAACAACTGAAAGATCAGGCTATAACTACAGTGACCAGGACTAAACTTAAGTGACAAAACTGTTGCCTCTGTTTTCCACAAAGAAGAAAATGTTAATTTTAAAAGTAATCTTTAGTTTATAACTCCCCCTCTCTCTACCACTATTTGAGTTTTCTAAAATCCCCTTCCTTTCCTCTGCAATTGCTCAGAATATCTTCTATCCACTTTCCTCCTACATACAACAAATATGGCTTTAATATTGAATTTGCTGTACTTAATAAAACAAAGTGGAATTTAAAAAATCATGCTGATTATCAAATTATTTTTCTTTTGCAATTGTCTTAAAATTTTTCCTATCTCCATTTCCTGCCTTTCAAATCTTCTTTATGAAAAATTGTATATGTATAAAAACTATATCAAGACAGAGATGACTATAAGGCATTAAGCGTGTATCGGTTTTGCCCCTTAGTTCCACCATCTGCTGTGATACACACAGTGCACTTCCAAAAGAAAAATATTTTCTGCTTTAAGCTCATTATAGAACTGACACACTTAGACAGGAAAATAATAATTCTCTACATTGTCGCTTTTGCTATTTCAACATTTACTATCAGCTGCTACTTAAATTCAGCTCATTACAAAGCACACTGCACAAACTACTTGGCAAAAATGCATATCAGCATCCAATCAATTTGGTTTGAACTAAGAAACACAAAGCACTACCAAGATATACCTTGGGTTGTAAAGCCAGGGTTAGCGGGTTCATAGGAAACCTGAAGTCAATTACACTTCTTAGAATGTTCTGCATCTTTCTTCAAATGCAGAAAACTAACGCAACTTTTTAAATCATGAAAATGTGTAAAATCTACAAAAGTAATAGAGATCCACACCTTGTATATGAGAAAAATATATATTTTCCCACAAAGAACCTATGGTCTCCTTTTTTTTGGAGACAACACTTTAACAGAACTAGCAAGAAAAAATACTGACACTGATAAGTATGATAAAATATTACTACCATACTCTATTTTGGTACAACAGCAATATATTACATACACATAAAATTAACCAGGAAGACACATTTTTCAGAAGTTCAGGAAAACAAATTCTGTTTTATAAATAGTATGATCATGAAGTCATTCAAAACAATGGACCTTTCTCTGAACTATAAAAAGCTTCTAGATATGTTTTCTAATGTATTTTATACAACCAGGTTAAAAAAAAAAAGGGAAAAGGAAAAAACCTTTTTATTAAACATATGCTATTCATGCTGCTTCTTTTACCTTTACAGATAAACTAGATGCATATGAAGATAAATTATAGTACATAGAGATGCACAGTGACTAAAAATGAATTGTGATTAACATGTATTATATTCTTTGGTAAAAGCATTGGTATGGCTTTTTGCATGGTGACATTCTGTGCTCTGTCTGGAATTCACCACTTACAAACTTTAGGAAATGCTGAAAAACATGTGGTTACTTGTCATCAAGTTTATATAACCTTGCCGTGCATGAGAACTGCACTGTCCCCTCCAAAATAAAAACAAAATAAGGAAGGGATACAGGGGTTTCCCTCCCCCTTTGCCAAATGAATACATTTCTGTGTCCTGTCCAGGCTCCAAGAGAAGGAAGTTGGGTTTAGTTGTCAGAGTGCCAATGCTGTGGCTCAGGAGAATAAAGGTCCAACGCCTGTTCTTGCACTGACGTCCTGTGTGAACCCGGGTAGCCCACAATTCCCTCCCTGCCCCTGAAAAATGAGAATAGCACTTTCCTAAAGCCAGCTGTGGCACTGATAAATAAATACAAAGCTGCAAAATATCCAGATTGTGTGAGGGGTGGGAGTACAGGCCAAGCAATACAATCATTTCTGTTCTTCAGTTGGCCCACAGAAGTATTGCTGCACAACATACCTGGAACATACAAATATACTTTCTCTTTCAAATTATCCAACACAGATAAAGATGTCTGATTCTAACTGTTTCAACATTCAACCATTTCAGAAAACTGAGAATAACAAAGTCTAGGAGTTTGGCATTGTAACATCACTATCTAACATTACTCATGTATTTAACCATTGTTATTAGACAATAAATGTTACCTCTCTTATTACTGAAATAGCCACAGACATGACTATGCTAAAGTATCCTAAACCAAAATATTTTTGGATCTAGGCATTTGAGGTACTTCTTTAAATGTGTAAGGGAATAGTACTGGGATGGTAGTGGTACTGCTTGTACATTACATACACTTGATGATATGTATTGTACTGTTCCAGGCAGAACTGCTCTGCTGAATTCAGTGATCCATCTTCCTTTCTTGTGATTCTGTCTTTCCTTCCACACATTCTCGTTTCAATTTATTAAAAAAATTAATACCTGATTTATGTAAATGAAACATATTCCTTTAATTAAACTTGGAAATACTGTTGAGAATGGAAATACTCTTGAGAAGAGTACTAAATGTACTTCCTTGATTAGTTTATTACTTTTTATGAGAACTTGCAAAAAAGGACAAAAATGCTAACAACCATTTGAAATGAAATCACTTAGCCTTCATGGATAAGTATTTTCCTGTAAATATTTGATTCTCCATTTACCCACCATATGTCCAGTGAAAACAGGGGATGGAAAGTGGCCATTTCAGTGACCTTGTGTCCCTCCCTTAGAGGAAGACGGCTGACAGGTAGATATATGAACAGTTTGTTATTGCAGATTCCAGATCTTGTGATTATGTCTGACTCAACTTCTGGGGTTTTATCTGGAATTCCTGTGGCAGGTCAACTTGTGTACTACCCCTTGTCTTTACCTTGTAGTGACCCCAGGTTAAAAATACACCTTACAATAATACATAGCAGTTTCCAAAATTACTGTTTGAGTTGAAATAATGATGGCAAGCTCCAGACTTAGAATGATCCAAAGGATGTCTCAAAATGTACAATTCAGTTTATCTGTGAAGATGTTATCCCTGCGAGTTAATCTATACTCTTTTGGTTTAGTTTTCAGTTTTACTGGATGCAGTAGATACAGTAGACAATAGCCATTCATTTTCCTAATGAATAAACCATATCAATTTTATCATCTTTCAGCATATTGTGTGATACTGGCAGATGATATATTTTTACAATAGCCTGTTAGAATTGCCTGGGACTTATTTGATGAGGAAAGATAAGTATTTACATCTAAATCTCTTTTATATGTTTAGAATATATGTCTATATATATTCATTGTAAAATAAGCAAAATATAACTTATGAATCAGTGTCACCAACATTTCTAAAGTAGTCTAAGTTCATCTGGTAAATACTTTGGAAAGACGGTGGCATACATTGGCAAATTTTGTCTAAATCTTCCTGCTCCTTCATCCAATATCAGGTTATATTTCCTTGCCTCCCCTAAAAAAATTTCAAATTCTTCTGTTGTCATGTCCTTTGCTAATATTTTTTGCTTCATTAGGCCTCTTCAAGAGCTTTATTATTTTCCTCATCAACAGCAAAAAAAAAAAAAAGTGAACTTTTAATCTTTGAGAGCCATAGATGTCTCATTTTTGAACACATCCCAGTAACCTAGGATAAGGTCATCTCTGGCCTTTCTTACAGCAAAAAATAAATGCATTTTATCCCTCTTCCCCATCATTCACTTCCTCCTGTAGATAGCATAGATGTTCTGGCAGAGATTTGCTGACATTTTGCTTCCTTCTCATTAATCTCTATCTTCTGAGCCCTCACTATAGCACACCTATCATTCTCAGGGTAGTGTTGCAGGATTTCTCCAATTTCCTGTGGGAATATCTTTCTAGCAAGATGCAGAAGCCAGGAGAGAATTGTGACAATGCACTATAAAGTGAACAATGCACATGTTATTGGAGGACTAAGGGAAGAACAGGGAACAAGGGTTCTGCTATTTTTGGTCATGTCTCAGCCTCCCCTGCACATAAACACAGGAAAACAGGACATCTTCTCCTTTAAACTTGGACTTCAAACTGCAAGTTAAAGCAAGAACCTAAATTCAGGTGGTTTGCCATGGCTCACTCCTGTCCCTGTGCTATGATTTGTTGCTTCTCAGCAGTACTGGCTCAGTGGGATTTCCTGAAAGGTGCACAAGTACCAAAAAATACAGAAAAATAAATTGATCTGAAAAACAATAAATAGTACTTCATTAGAAATTGAATTTAGAATGCAGAAATATATGTATTTAATTTTTTCCAAGTTTCAGTGGTACACAGCCTTTCTAACCAGGCTTGGATAAAAGAAACAAGAAGGAAATACATAAAGGGGTCTACTGTCTCAACAAAGGCATGTGCCTGTAGCTGTTGAGTAGATCTCCAACATTTTAGATACTCTATGGTATCAACCTTGCATCCAGCCACCCCTCCAGAAGCAGTCAATATTTCCATACATCTTGCAGCACATGTTTTGTCTCCACATGAGTATCCCAGACATCTCAGATGACACCAGATGTTTAACTTAGAAACTGGGGACCACCCTTCACACCTGCATGCTGTGAGCCTGTTGAATGTGAACTCAATAAATACACTACAAGCCCCAGTTACCGTCCAGGCAATGTACACCCAACTTCAGACTCAGTCTTTTTATGCTTCTCTGCTGGCATTTGATGAGGCAACTGCCAGAGGATGAAAGAATAATTCCCCCACTGCAAAGCTTTAGACCAATACTCACTATCTTCTCAGGTTAGGAGCATAATGAAGAGAAGATGAAATACGCGTTAAAGCAGCAATGCTTTGGAAATGGATACCGAGAAGGTGAGATCCATGCTCCTTAAACCAGCACTTCCCTTCATTGCTTCCTGTTTTCTCAGCTGCCAAAGAGGACAGATTTTTTTTACCTCCTCCCCTCTTTTTCCATATGCATGTGCATAACATTATCTATAGGGTGACAAATTTGAAGTGCACACAAGGAATTAACATATTTAATTCTTAGAAAATACACACATAACAATTCTTTGTGGGATTTAGAAGAGTGTTTACCAAAGTCACATTATACCAATTACTAGCTGTTTCCCAGAAAAAGTAACAATAGATAATCCAAACTGTTTAGAGAAAATACATTGCTAGATGACCTGGGAAGTTCACTGTTGTGAATGTGGCTCTAGAATCTTTTTTTTTTGACACCATGCTTCACTGGAGAAGTTAAAGTGCTGTTATGTCATAGATGTTGACATAAGTGGAAAAATGAAAAAGAAAAATTAGCCTATGAAACCAGTTATCTGGCATTTAATGGTGAATGGTGGAAGGTCAAAGATGTTAAGATCGTAGCTGATAATGGAAAACTAGAAAACAAAAAAAGTAGCCTATGAGCTATGGCTTTTAGGCATATAGGAAAATAAATCTCTGTCTTGAAAGGTTTAATCCCTGACCCCTTTACATTTTGCATCTCCACTCAACAGGCCAACATGCTGGCTTACAGTGGCTGAACCAGAAATATGGATTCACTGTCTAACCAAATGTACTGCTTAACATAAGGATTCTTGATTCTGCTCATGTTACCAATTTCTTTTAATCTTATTTGTTACATCTGTGGAAACACTATCCTATTGTGTCAATAATATTATTCTAATGATGGAAGGAAAAAATTGAACAATTATCAGCAAAATAAACATTTACAAAAAGACTGGCTACATGGAAGGAAATAAAATATGATATAAATAATGATTACAGAATATCTTCTTTTTGATGGTCTGAGTTACTGCTCTTCCTTCACTCATAAAATGTTCTTTCTTGTTTTGTTCCTTCATACAAAATATCCTAACAGTCTGTTTATGGAAGAAATAATTCAGCTTACATCGTAACTGCCAGTTTCTTCTAAAAGTGTCTATAATGCACATATTTGCATAACTCTACATGTCAGGTGCAAAACATTATGGCTTCTGAATCAAAACACCACCTAACAAATGCTTAAGACCATCCTTACCCAAGAAATATCTTCACTGAGGTTGAAATAAAAGCAAAAGGGAATGATTTTATAAATTAAAACACATACGTGTTTTAAAAAATATTCTGTAACAAATAAAAGTGCAAATAAAAAATTAGGACATTTTCTTGTTGACACAACTTGTGCTGTCATAATTTCAAAATGCCTCATTGAACTGAGGAGCCTGTTGCTACAGATAATATGCAGATGAAGTAAGAAGCAGACATATCTCATGTCTGCTTAAGCAAAGCAGACTGTACAGAAATATACAGAAATAGCTGCATGGTTGCATTAAGTACCTTACCAGCATGACAGTGAAAGAGTAAGCTTAAACTGGTGAGTTACATGATGAGAATACTGAAGTTTGAAGTCTTTAGACCTAGCTGGATATATGTTTTTGCTGTCCATTCAATAATTCTCTCTACTTTTATCCGTTCTGCTCATATAGCACACACCAGCATGGAAAACAATAGTTCCATTCTGGTCAACAGAAAAATTAAATGATTGCTGTACAGGTAAAATTAATGCTTCTCCAAAGGATGTGTTTTTTATGGTTGTATCTGTTCATTCAGAGTCACCAGTAAGGTCATAAAATTGTCAACTCACTTTTGTCAAGATTTGCAAATGAAAGATTAACAGTGTGACTGCCCAGAGTCTTTTACAGATTGCAGTTTTCTCAGTTTTATTGACACAACTGGGTACAAAGACTAATGATTGGAAGGTACTAAACACCTGCTTCTGGAAAACAAGCTTATTCAAGACAAGGCAAGATCTGACACCTTCCAAAGAATTTCTTAAGTTTTATTGAAACTACATCTCTAACACAAATCACAAAACAGAAGTTAAAAATTCTGATTGTATAGCAGCAAGAGATGTTAACAAAGTCGCTTGAAAGCTATTTTTCATATAATAAATTTAACTAAGTGCAGAAAATCTGGTGTGGTTCTTCTGCAGTGCTACAATGTGTGTTATGTTAATTTATTAATCACTTTTCTTTTGCTAGCATCATCCCTAGGACATTATACCCCTCATATTCTTAAAAAGGTGAGGGAGACTAAGTGCACAATGCATGTGGTAGCCAGAAAAATAATGCATGAATTGCCTAGGAAAAAACAGACTTAAATAAATGGTATGCAACAGAGAAAAACAGTTTGACAAAATATGGATTTTGCAAGCATCCATTAATCAAATAAATGCAAACGTTTGGTTGGAAAATTGTCTTTCACAGATCAAAAAGAGTGAACAGTATTGTCAAACAACACAAGTTGAGCATTTGGCTTGACATCAAAACAATTACTGAGAAATAGTCAGTGTAGTCTTTATTTATATTCAGGGCATCTTCCTTTTTCTGGAGTCCCATTCCTGTTTCTAGGCCCATCCAGAGAGACAGGTGCAGTGCAAAAGAAATAGTAATAGTCCAGTCTGCTCCTTGCTATCTTAGTTGGTGTTTGGTGTGCCATTACCTTATTCAAGGAAAAACAAATCAAAACAGGACATTCTGCCAGGAGATGATTTCATAGTTAAAGGAATAGCTAACAGTTGTAAGATGTATATCAGGTCTGCTTGCTTGTACTGCAGATGTATCTATACTTTCAGTCATATTATGTTCTATTTTCTTCTTCTTCTTCTTTTTTATTTTTTTATTTGGGACTGTAATGTGGTATAGACGTCCCAATGGTCAGGATTCCCTGTGCCAGCAAATTCTAAAAGATATTCTTAAAATAAATACACGATGAATGACAAGCGGCAATAGAAATCCATATGTTACCCAGAGGATAATGTAGCAGTGTTTCCTGAACAGCCTCCATGCTCCTTTATGGCTGAGATTAGATGGAACTAGAATTTAATCTGCCTGGCAGCAATCACAAATGAGGGATGCAGCAAAAATCTGGCTGGTCAAAATAGAGAATTATGCTTACACGTGTGTATACTCAGTGGAAGAAAAGAATTTACAGTATGTAATATATGTGTTTTAAAAATTAGTCTTTCATTAAAATGTATTACAGTCTTTTTCCAAGATAATTTCTTCTTTTCAGCTGGCATTTTTCTGTATAAAAGTATTAGAAAACTTGTAAAAAATCAAAAGTGAACAACCTCTATTTTTTTATATTTTGTCTTTCTGAGAATATCTTTACCTCAAATGCTTCCACTGCAAGTTCCACAAGATAGTTACATAATCCATATACATGAAGCTTGATTTTAACAGACCTGAAATATATGTAAGGTATTTTAAGTGTTTCTGATTTTTTGATTCATTATGTTGGAAAAGATAAGTATTTTTAAGTATAAACTTAAAAAAGGTTGTTAATAAAAACTTAGATTGATAAAGCAAAAAATAAAGTCCAAAACTTACAAAAAATTATTTTTTGAAAACAAATTCTTACCATTTCTTTAAAACCAATAGTTTTATCTCACCCGTTGATTTCTTTTTTAATTCCCAGTGGACACTTTGCTGTAATATAGATATTCAAAACAAAAGGGAAAATGAAAAGACAAGACGAGGAACAAATTCAGATTATCCTCTACCTAAAATTCACCTTTTATACTATGAAGTCTCCTGTTTTCTAATTACACAATAAATAACAGCTTTAATATACTGGTTGGATTAAATCAGATATGAGTTTATTTCCTCTATTTTTTACATACAGTGGTGAAGTTCCAACTAAAACACATAGAATCCACACTCAAAAGTACAGTCATGAGTAATTAATTACAGCATAAGGTGAGACAATAATATAATTTTGCTAATTACAGCTTGGGGCCAATTTTTCAGTGCAGCGGACAACAGCATGTGTTTATTCTCCACAGTAACAATAATGGGATACATCATTAACCCTATTTTATTCTTTCTTAATTTTTATAATACCAATAACAAAGATCATTAACCTCTGTTCTGTTTAACATCTAATCAGCCATTTTAGTTAAATAAATATAATATGAAACATTAAACATCGCTTTGTTTAGCTAGATTTCCTCTCAGGAGGGGAAATTCTCCTAATGTTATATTAATACCAGTTGACTCAACAAGTGTTAAAACACCAGAGGCAACATGTTAAAAGATCCATTGCAATACTCAGTGTTTAAATGAAATCTGTTTAATCACAATTATTTGATAATAATTTTCTTAAAAAGGGCAACTTTTCCATTAAGACATATATTGAATATATTTAATAAATTGTCCTTTTGATAATTCTGTTATGTTCTGGAATTCAAATACCATTTAGATTCAGGTATTTATAGATGTAACATTTTTGTTCAATCCTATAAATGATCCTTTTATTACAAACATAAGAGTAAAATTTACCTCTGGTAGTGAAAGTAAGCCGAATTAAGAAGGGGCAAAAGAATATATTTCTGCTGAGGAGTGCCCATTTTACATAAATGTTGCTAGGTGCAACACAATAATACAAGTAAAATCATATAACCAATACTTTGAATCACTATTTCTAGTGACTTATAAAAGAGGAAAATGGTGATATATTAGTAAGCAAGAGGTATGGTTTTCAATTCCAAGCTTGGATATTGAAATATATTTGTTTACACAGGTATAAGTGTAACATTGAATAAGACCGTAGTTTTTTAGGTAAGTAACCGTAACAAGGTAGTAGGGGGATGTAAACTAAAACAGAGATGAAATTACATAACTTTAGAAATTACAAAAATGTTTGTACTGAAAAAGGTTAGAGTAGTTCTGAATATTGCTGTTGAAACCAGTGAACCCCAAGTCTCTTCTTATATTTATTTATGTATGAGTGCTGCAAGCCAAGATCATCTTTTAGAGTGATGTCATGTACAGATCGATTATCAGTTGATTTGAAGAGAGCATCTGTGAAGCCTACACATTTAATATAAGGGTTATGGGATATTACTTATTTAAAAGTGATCCAACAGGAATACATAACCATTCGTCATTTTAAGGCCACAGAGAGTTCCCAAATGCTCAGATCTATGGGAACATGTTGACGTTAAAATCCTATGTGATTTTTGATGAATATCTGTTGGGTCTGTATGCGGTACCTCTCTGCCTTAAATTAGATGTATTGATTTTTTTCACACTTCTGCAGAACTTCTGTATTATTTATTCTGTATTAGGCACAAACATTCCTCTTCCCCACAAATTAAGCATTCATAAAAACTAAAATTGTTCTAAGAAGTCACAATTAGAACAGAATAAAAAAGGGCATCATGAAGTACAAACCTCTATTTTGAGCTTCTTTCTGCTATATTTAAGAATGCTAAAGACAGCACCTAAGTTTAGCTTAAGCTATGAATCACAAAATAAAGATGTTCCTGTTTGTCTACATTTCTTGAATTTAATGAGACTTGAAACTAATTTCAGTCTAACTTTTAAATACTTGCCCTGCAAGCCATGTATATTCTCAACAGATTCAAGTACGACTTTAGATTAGGAAGGACAACACTTTCAATTATATCAACATAAGACACTGCTTTAATTCTGTCACAAATGTTTATACCACTACAAACCTTCTGAGAAAGGAAATAGAAGGCATTCTCTCTAACTCAAAGATACTATTTAGTTTAAGATGCCATTTAAAAATACCATTCAGCTGCCACTGAGGTAGAGTTCTTTTCAAGGTAGTACTGCTTTACCCTTACATTAGGTTAAAAATATCCTATCCCTTTACTGCAATTCTTTGGTCTACAATGTTTTTCCAAGCAAGCATGAAAACTGCATTCTTATTTTCACCAAACAATTGAAAATACACATAGCATTCCTCAAAATCGCCATGAAAAGTACAGTTAGGTGATGCATTTAGAAAGAATGAGGAATTAGAACTTTCAGTGTATTTCTAAAACTAGAGAGACATGGTTGATGCACATTTTTCCTGTGAATGAGATTCCCTCATCTGTAGATTGTCATTTTTGTGAGGAAAAGGGACATACCAGTTTTTCTCCAGCTCTACCATTTGATTCCTAATTAGTCTAAACACTGTTGTAGGGAAAAATAATTGATCTTTTTATACTTTATCTACGACATAATTTTATCCACAACTTATAACTTATGTAAGCAGACAACCGACTTAGAAGTCATCAAATGTCGAGAAGATCATTATACATGACTGTAGTAAGCCAAACACAAGCTGATTTCTGAGGTTCTAAGGGTTCTTGGTTTTCTTAGTTTTAATGGGATTTCATACAAATCCTAGGAGATAAATTTATGCAGAGCCATGATTCTATGCTAATCATTTTCCATTCTCCCACTACTCCACACAGGTAGTACACTGGAAAAACCATCAGGCTACAATAAAGCGAAAGGACAGTTGTGTAGCTGTCTCCTCCTCCTCCTTTTTATTTCTTTAAAGAGTTGCAATCTCCACCTTCAACTGCACAGTTTTTCTTGTTGGGTTGACTTTGTGAATAGCTTTGTGAGAAAAATACTAAACAGCATTTTATTGCAGATTAAACTAGAAATAAAGAAAATTATTACAATTTCTGCTCTTCTTAGGAGGAATGCAGAAACAAGAGTTTCTACTTAATCAAATGAAAAGATAAAGTAAACTTCTAATGTTTTGTTTTAAGAAACTAAATGCTAACCAAGCATTATGGGTTTATTTGGTGGGTTGGAATCTTTTTCTGGTTTTTTGTTTGTTGATGACTCAGCATTCTTCTGTAACGCCATACTCCCTCACCTTTGCATTACAAGAGAAGGTTATGAACAGCTGTCTGACAGGAGTGGTTTAGAATGCTTTGTTTATCCTGTATTTCAAAGAAAGAAGAAGGGATTAAGAGTTGGCTGTGATTTAATGCAACCCCAAGCTCCATCAATCAATGTTAGTCACCATTAATGTGAAAAACCAAAAGACAACAAAGCCTTTGCAATTGATATAATTTAATTAATCTCTGCCTTGTGTAAAAATACCTGTTGCAAGATTTCTGGAAAATGGAACTTATGAATAAAAGGAAATTCTAAGTGTTCTTTAGACTTTATTGTTGTCAAAACCTGATAATTAAATGTAGATATTACATATGCATAAAATAGAAGATTTTTTCAATTAAAAAACCCAAAAAAATTAAAAGCATTATGTAAACTCCATTTTATATATAAAAATGTAAACCACCAAATTTTATAACAAAACAATTTTTATAACATTTTCGTTGATCCGCATTGCTGAAAATCACACAAACAATTAAGTTGTACATTAAATTATGCAATATACCCCCCAAAATGAGGTAATTAAGCATTAAGGCAATCTGTCTGAATGGTTCTCCGAATGAACCAGTACTCGTTGGTTTAGTTAACGAATGGGGATACATATCTCTGCACTTGCAAGCAGTTAATATTTTTTGCTTTTATCCTGGGAAGTATCACTATTTTGATCAGTTCTCTCCAGGAAAAAAAGACAGTAAAGTGGGCATGTCTACACATCAAGTGCAATTTGCTTTGTTTACACATAGCCATCTGTCCTGTAGTGGAGACATACACACAGCATTTAGACTATTTTTTAACAAGATTTATAGGATGACATAAATGGCCAGTTTCTCAAGGGCCAGTCTCAACATCAAGGTCAAACCCAAAGCTTACATGATTCTCTCTGTAGAAGATAGTGCAAAAACTTGCAAGTACATACAATTCTCAGTCCTGTTTGTCCAATTGTTTTTAAAAGATGTGTAGCAACCACAAAATGTATTTTATACTATCTGAGAAGTCCAGTTAGGCTTGAAGTGTGCCTCTCTAGCTACTCTGCTCCACTCAGCCATGTTCTTCATAAAGAATGCTTTTTTCTGCCTCTGTATTTTCATTCATTAACCTGGACATGCCCTTTACACATACAACAAAGCTGATGCAGGTGAAATTGGATTTCCCACACAGCATCAAAACTGTAGTCCTGGTTTCTCAAAATAAGGGCAGATGAAAGGCAAGCAGCATCTCTGCATGATTATTCTGTTGTAGACTAAAATACAAAATACTGAGAAGAAAACTGTATACATCAATTATCATAGCAGATTCGTAGGACTACTGTGCAGCATCAGTACCTTCTGTTTATTTTAATGGGTGTATGTTTCATATTTAACAGCAAATTTACAAAAATGCAGTATTCATACTGCCAAAATCAGAGTTTGTAGAAGAAGAAGCTAGTGTTAGCAAAAATCAGCTACTTTGTTAAATGATTGCATACTTGCAGAGGAGAGGAAAGAACTGAGTGGACACAAATGGGGCAGTGATAGAAGATGCAGTAAATACCACTACCAGCAGCTGCAGAAATAACTTTATAGCAATGGCAGGAGTAGAGTTTTAGGGTTTATTTCAAACACCATTACTATTATTCAATAGAAGAATATAAATGAAAGGAATCATACATTCTAAACCCATGAAAATACAGTAAACCTGGCTGCCTAGTTACACAGAAGAAATAAAATAATTATTGAACTCCTTTTGTTCAGTTTATGTAAGAGCACAGCTATGTAATCAGGTGTTTTTAATGTGATACATTGTTCTATTTGCTTACTCTCTTCTTAAATCCTCTAGCTTAGTTACTTGTGCATTTGACCTGAACACGCTGCAACTGCTGAGGCTCAGTATCTTCTTTGTGGGTGATAAATCCCTTTCCATTTATTTCACTAAGGACAACTCTCATGCATACCTTAGAAAGGATCACTTTCCAGAGTTCAGTATACAATTATTCGCTTTCCTCCAAAAATCTATGTAGATTTATGAATCTTCTTGCATATAATTCAATCTCTTTCTACTGTGTAAGTTTTTTAAATCTCCACATACGAAACTGTATGTCTTTCTTTTCATGGCAGTTACAAGTTTCATGCATAATACTAATCCTTCAGATAAGCTTGTGTCCTACCTCTGCCCCTTAAGAAAGAAAACAGTCCATAATTTGCAGTGTCTTCTCAACTGAAAACCTCCTATTTTAATTGCAGTAATGCATATGGAGTGAAGTAGGAAGTTCATTGTCTATTTTGCCTATGGAAGCCTACTGTAGTTGTTGCAGCCTTAATTTTGTCTGTATGTGAGTTAATATACAATAATTTTCTTTGCATTTCCTATATACTTCATCACAGTGGTATTGCTATTTTGAACAGACTGCAGATGACAATGCATTTTATAGTACTGAATTTTCTACTGAAATTTATAAACTTGGAAAATTACAGTTAACTTGACCTATAAATTGAATACTCTTAGAACATTCCTCTGGGCAAGTTTACTAAGGTCTCTCCAGAAGTTATTTTCCTTGGTGGGAGGGGTTGTTAAGCAGTGCAGGAAACCTACATAGCGATTATTGCATTGAACTCTCCTAAAGAGAGATTAGCATATTTTATAAATTATTTTCTCATTTTTAATTTATTGTTATTTTCAATTTTATGAATAGCATTCTATGTTATGAAATAAGAGAAATGTCTTAGAAATTGTGTGACTTTGCTTAAAGTTCCCCATAATTAACCTGCATTAATTCTGTACTGCTGAACAACGTGGACAGAGATTGAGATCTACCTTATCATTGTATCCAGATGTAAAGTGTCCAGAAATGAAAATACTTGTAAATTAATAAGACATTATAGATGTTAAAAAAGAAGATGTGACAAATAAAAATATTTCTTTGTTCTTAGTAGGAAAGTGAACACAAGTAAGTCACAGTCATACAGGTCGTGAATGCTGTTCATGAAAAAAAATTCAAGATGCAAGTATGTAAATCCAAGGGCTTAAAATAACAAAAGAATGTTCTTTAAAAATACCACTGTAGATAAAATTTTCCTCTAATTCTTAAAGTTAGTTGATTCTTTCATATCACAGAAGAAGATATTTAATTACTTAGCATTTCCCTCCTTACTATTTTTATCATTCTGGTCCTGAAATAACAGATAAGCAATAGTCAATTAACAATAGTTCACAAAGAGTTCTTTCAAATCTTGGGCAAAGTCTATAAATAGACACAAATAACCAAAAAAGCTCCTTCTTTTTCTTTGAAATGCCGTACATAATGACCTAAATAGCACATGTGGAAGTAATTTCAGTACTTTATACTTGTAGCTCTTTATAGATGCGCCCTTTGGGCGCAATCCAGCAAAGCTTTGCACATATGCTTAAGTTTATGCATTTTGAGTAGTCCCAAGGCTTTTGTTTGTACTGTTTGTACAATGCCACATGATTGTTCTCTTTCATGTAATACCTTTAAGAAAAAAGAGAAGGAAAGAAAGGAAAGAGGGTCCCTTAATCTTGGTTCATACCAGTTGGAAACCTCTGACACTCATAGTTGCTCAAGTTATTGTGAAATTTTGGGGGTTTTAAGAAAATGAGAGGAACTGTTTTATGTCTAATTATGGGAAAAATCAGACTTGATTTTGATGAATTTTCTGGGTCTTGTTCAAACTAATTTAATTAACTGCAGTATTTACCAAGCAACTCTATGAGAGTTCATGTGAGATTTCTTCTGCTCTTTGAGCCAGTGTATGTACAAGAATGCAAGACCAGCACTTTTAATTTTACCTTGGCCCTTGACTCAGAGAACCAAATACAACTAGGAAGTGCAGAGGAACGAGAAAATAGGAAATATTTTTTGAAGCCTCTGACAAGTTCACTTCTGCTTTAGTTTGAATTCTGGGCACTAATTCAGGTTATCTCTTATTTTAGCCAAATCTGGAGGCCAAACCTTTGCTGGTTTTGTTCAACCTCTGCCCTTTCTTCCTGTCCCAGAGTCCCCAGTTAACACGCTACCTGTGAATCTATTTTGACAGCTGTATTTTTCCAACAGGAAAATAAACATATGTGATAATTTCAGACTCAGAACATGCAGCTCCCTCTCTTACCTCAAAATGCCTCCCCTTCTATTCAGTTATGCTTGTGCAGGCTCAGCCTAACACACAGCAGATCATTTCATCAGTGTAAAAACACACTGAAGACAAACAGTGTATCTAATTATTTTTGTATATCGCCTACACTTGTAATATGTTGCCTTGGGTGCATCTTGGAGTCAGGGAAAGGAAGTTAAAAAACAGGTTTTCCTCTTGGAAATCTCTTCCAAAGGTTTTAGACAGCTTTTGGTGTAAAGTAAAAAGATGTTATTGCAAAAGTGGTGGGAAATGAGCAGTGATTTAATTTACTTTCATGTTGTTTCCCCACTAAGTTCAATCTAAGGTGAAACATAGTGTTGATGTCAAATTTTGCTTCAAGCAAAACAATAGAAGAGCTCTAAAATTAATGTAGGTGTCCAGTCAGAGGCCTTATACAGCCATTAACAGCAGTACCAGCTTGAGATAATGCATTATAAGCATGAAAAATTCAACAGTCGTTGCTGTGTTCTGATCTCTCTCCCTTTTTCTTACTTTGTTTCCTACAGAATCTGCTGCACATTCCCAAACTGGTCTTTCTGCTAGTTTACCCCAAAGAAATGCACTGGATCTGGATCATTATGACTAATGAAATTGCTGAGAAGGGATTTTTTTTGTCAAAACATAATGCCACTCTAGAACTTTCACCATATATTAGGACTCTGTAACAAGGGCTTATGGTTGCCTGAGGCATAACTTTGATTCAGTTTCACTCCATCTTTAGGCATCCAGTTCAATGCACTATTGTAAGATGAGCTGAGTACTGAAATTCAGTGCAACTGAGAGATGAATGCTATTTTATAGCTATACACTGTAAAATTGTTAAGTCTTCTGTTATCATCTCTTGACTTTCAAAAAAAGTGAAAAAGATCTCTGAGCCCATTCAGAGCACACAAACAAATTATAACAGCATTAAAGCACAAAGTTCTGCATTAAAATGAGCTGTTGTGCACACTGTTCTCCAAGTTCCACTGTAAATTTGCCATCCACATGTGATTTAAGATTCAAACCTGCGGACGCAATTACTGTTGGCCAGTATGTTTTTTATGTGGCAAATGACTTGGCTAGTTTAACAAATCAGATCTTACAGTGTCCAGAGGACAAGATGCTCTTATCCACGAGCTTTAGGATCTTGGATATTTCACATAGTTTTCAAAAAAGAAACACCTGAGGTGTATTGATGCTTCATGTAATGCAATCTTTCATAAAAGCAGAAAAAGAAAAAGTAATTCTTTTGTTCGGGACACAGGTGTACATAAAAACATTTAATTTCAAGTCAATAGGTTTGCCTCACATTAGCATTTACAGGACTAAAGACAGGAATAATTTGGTTTGCCTGAATGTGTTGTTATCATTATCAATTCCTGTAACCTCAGAGTAAGTTTTCCATAACTTTAATATTAACTATTATTTTCTCACCTATAAATAAAATATAATCATCTTAAAAATCAATGAAGGGAAAACCATCAAATCCATTACCCTGACTAAGAATTCCTTCAGGCCAATAATATGAACCACACTGCACTGGATCTTTCATTTTATTGAGCTATATCTCTTTGTATGGCAACCAGCAGGGAAAAAAAAAATCAAATCTAAAATCAAAGACTAAGGGGTTTTGTTCTGGAAGCCAGCGAGGTAAGGATTGAATATTTTTTTATGCCTGGAGTTAATTTTTTTCACCTTAATTTGCAATCAGACACAATAAAAAAAAGATATTGCCCCTGGAAGGAAGCAACTTTATTACCATTTCAACTATTTTCTGTACTTTTTATCACTTCTAAATCCTTTGTTTTTGAATTCACCTCCATAACCTTGCAACAGTAAACACGTTTACTTGTCTTTGCTGACTGTCAACCAATACCATCTGCTCTTTGGAGCCTTAAAAATAGTAACACATATATGGGTCACAACTGTAGTCTCTAGATAACCATGTAGCAGATCCAGGTGATTAATTTTCCCACAACCTTTATCTTACCCAGGGGCAGACTTTTGCTATGTCTTTCCCTAGTGAATGTTTCTCATAAAATGTGAAATTAACAAAAATGCAATCTTACCAAAAAACGGTATTTCATAGAGGACCCATGTCAACTAACAGAAGGGGTTGTTAGTCAGCTGCCTTGTTTGAACTTGATCCAAAGGCATTTCTACTCTCTTTCATAAACAGAAGTGGTTCAAACCATAAAACTGTGAAACTGGGACAAATCAACAGGGGTCTTTTTTTCTGTAAAAGAAAAGAAAAATAGTGGCATTAGCTGCTGTTTTCAGGATGTCTTGGCAGTGTTGCTTCTCTTAAATACCACTTTTTCTGTCTGTGAGTTGGAATTCTGCTTATTCTGTTTCTCATGACGCACACATTCAAGCTTTTAAATCCCTGACCATACAGGACAGTTTGATGAGCTAATTGACAAGATGATGGTATGATATAATGATATGATATGATATGATATGATACAATATGCAACAGTGATCTATTTCAAACTCAGATTAGATGGAAAACACCAATGTTAAAAATGCTAATAAAATTATCCAAGCAAACACTGATTTCCTCTTTGACTTTGTATGCATAAATTACATAAACATATGCACTATAAACATTCCTTAATCTCCTTAAACATTCCTTTAAAAACACAGAAGAAAATATTTGCTTAATAATAAAAGGAATCCTGATTTTCTTCTGTTCTTATAATTTCATGTGTCACAGAGGTCTTGCTTATAGAACACTATCCAAGTTCTACTTTAAAGATAGAATTACTTCCTATTAAGTTATTCCCATAATCTCCAATTATTTTCTTATAATAAAAAATCATGTATTTTTATATGAATATATCTGGTATGCCATCCTTAATTCTGCAGGACAAAGTTGTATAAAGGTTCAATTACACCAATAAAATCCTTTAGACATAAGTAGCTGACAAAGTCTGGGGTGAAGACTGGATCCAGCCCCACTCACACTCTTCTCTCAGAAGCAAGGGGGTCCTTTCTGCACCTCGTGACTCAGAGGGAGGGATTCACTAATAAACTTGCCTGAAGACCCCACTCTGCCCACAACAAAGTGAAAATAACCTATTTAGGAAATAGATTTTAATATGATTTTAGTTTTAATTCTTTCAAATGCTTATACTGTTTTCAAATTAAAGTTATACTGTCTAAAAAGGATTAATTCATAGCAAGGGAAAGGTAAGCTGGGAATTTGAACTGTCATACTCATTAACAGTTATGTACTAACATATTGAAAGGTTCTTTCCTATTGAAATTATAAGCATTAGAAAAAAACTGCTTTATTTTGGCATGTCCTGCTCAATAAACTATTTGTTTTTACTGATGAAAATATTCAGAGATTTAAACTATTTTTAATTTGGTTGTGCTTGGAGCTACATAAAAAGAAGCCCTAAAAAAGGTATTATTTTATGCAAGTGTTATCCATAGAATTCTCTGTCACTTGTCAAGAGTAAAGAACTGAAATAAAGGATTGCCATTGTTAATTATATTGCAATAGGTGGTTTCTACAAAATTCCTTTTCTTTTCCCTACAACTTCAGAGACAAAATACAGGGACAGATGTCATTAAAAGCTGTAATACAAATAATTCCTCTTTCTTGGCCTGCCCACGAGCATGTCTGAATGGACATGCACACTGTGCTGTGCCTGTAACATAGTATAAGACCTCATAGCTAATGACAGAAGTCATCTAACATTCTTTTGAATGATAATATCAAAATCAGGAATATATACCTATACAATGAATTGAATTTAAAATGCTATTTGGTTGCTGTTGTGGTAGATATGCGGGATGAAATTTTGATTGGACAGATAGAAAACTTAAATCCTCTTGTGTCTTCAGAAGACGGATAAAAATGAATTCCACTGACTTAAGCTGGAATCTTCTTTCCAAACATATATATGTAACTGCATGAGTTTGAACATAAGAGTTTATGTGTATGCTGTGGGAACTGCACTCTGAGGCCAACCAGAAAGATGGAAACTGTTCACATGTCCAAATCAAAATGTGACATCTGAATTTAGAACAATATCTGCTTCTGAAAAAAAACAAATAGAACAGAAACAGGACTTATACACTGAGTAAGTAATCCCTATAAATAGAAAATATTTTCAACTAGTCATTTTATAAATATTTATTTTCCATTAAAAATTTAAAACTTTTACAACAGGTATGTTTTGTAATGGACTGTAAATATTTTTGTGGTCAGAAAGGTTCCATGAAAATACTGAATATTCTCAGTCCCTGGGGAGTTTGAGCATCACCAAGAATGAGACATACCTTCATGGTAGTAAGGGAAGAGTAACTGGATTTTGAGCTTGATAGAAGCTCAATTTCAGACAAGATTAAGGGAGCAACAGTCAGAGACAGAATGGGAGCTTCAGACAAAGTTTATTAGTCAATCCCTCCCACTGAGTCAGGAGGTGCAGAAAGGACCCCCTTGCTTTCTAAAGTCCTTCTCAGAGGGGAATCTGGGTGCAGCTGGATCTGATCTTAGTCCCAGATTTTGTCAATCACTTATGCTTGTGTAGGTTTTGGCTGGGGAGGAATTAATTGTCTTCAAAGTGGCTGCTATGGAGCAAAGCTTTAGATTTGTGCTGAGCACAGGGTTAATAACACAGAGATGTTTTTGTTCTCACTGATCTGGGCTTGCACAGAGTCAAGGCCTTTTCTGCTTTTTGTACAGCCATGCTGGCAGGGAAGTTGGGGCTCCATGGGCATTTGGGAGGAGACAGCAGAGATCGGTGACTGCAATTGACCAAAGGGACAATCCAGATCATATGACACCATGTGCATCATATAGAGTGGGAGGAAGAATGAGGAATTGGGGGGAGACATTTGGAGTGACCAAGCAACCATTAGGCATGATGGGTCCCTGCTCTCCTGGGGATGGCTGAACACCTGCCTGACCATGGGAAGTACTGAATTAATTCCTAGTTTTGCTTTGCCTATGTGCATGGCTTTTGCATTCCTTGTTAAATGCAACTGTCTTCATCTCAACCCACAAGTTTTCCAGTTTTTACCCTTCCAATTCCCCCCCCCCAACACCTTGGTGGGGGAGTGAGCACACAGCTGCATGGGGCTTGATTGCCAGCTGGGGCAAAACCATGACAATGTCTGAAGGACTATCTAGGTGTAATTGAACCTTTATACAGCTTTGTCCTGCAGGATTAGGGATGATAACCCAAATACCTGTATATAAAGATAAAAGATTTATGAAGAAAAAGGTTGGACTGAAAGATCTTAATCAGAATTATTTAGTACACAGCACAGGTAGCTATAACTACTAGTACAGTATAGTGCACTATTTTTTAAGCAATATTGAAGCAATTATATTGAAACAAGCAAAACCAATTATCAAGTAGAGATTGATATCACCCATACCAACACCTGTGGGCAAATCTCTTTCACTCAGCTTCAAGGAGTAACCTTGAGGGGCATCCCCGTGCAAAGGGAGGAATCTCCACACACACTCCAAGAAGGGCTATGCTACAAGAACCCGCCCTTGAAAAGTGGGACTGCACTTTATCATATGATTGACAGTCATATGTTTCAGGCTAGCTGTCTCATCTCAGTATCTTTAGATATCAGCAGTGTCACTTGTTTATTCTTTTATCAGGCACTTTAGGAGGTCAGCCACAACTTTGCCTGACTATTAGGATGTTTAACTTTGGAATTGATGAGTCAGGCTGATTTCACACCAAAACACCAAAAGCAGCATGATGCCCCTTATCCATTCACCACTGATTACTATGCAAATAGGGCAGTTTGAGATATTTTACCCCTACTCCTGGCAGACATCCTGCTACATCGACATAAAATGATCGATCTGTCATAGGAGTCACTGAACACTTTTTCAGGTTCTTTCTCCACTGGCCTTTGCATTTATTTTTCAGTACAGAAAACACATGGATCTACTGGAGCATGTCCAGAAGAGGGACATCAAAATTTTCAGAGGCCTGGAGCACCTCTCCTGCATGAAAAGGCTGAGAAAGTTGGCATTCTTCAACCTGGAGAAGAGGAAGCTCAAGGGATACCTTTCAATACTTAAAAGGAATTTATAAGAAAGACGGAAACAGACAATTTATTAGGGCTCATTGCAACAGGACAAGAAGTAATGGTTTTAAACCGAAAAAAGGTATCTTTATCTTAGATATAAAGAAACTTTTGTTACTATGCGTGGTGAGACACTGGAACAGGTTGCCCAGAGAAGTGATAGATGCCCTACCCCTGGAAACATTCAAAGGCAGGTTGAGTGGACTGTGAAGAACCTGGTCTAGGTGATGTCCCTGCTCATTGCAGGGAGGTAGCACTAGATGGTCTTTCAAGGATCTTTCCAACTCAAAGTGTTCTACAATTCTGTGATTAATCTCCCTATTATTCATCCTACATTTATTCATTAACAGCTTCAAACACTAAGAAAATACAATTTGGAGCAGCATTGAAGGCACAGTAGCTTCCTCCTGCATATCTCTCTCTCTCTTACTCTGTGTGTGTGTATATATATATATACATATATATATATATATTTCACGAATAACCATTAACCTAATAAATCCCCTGAATTGGGGATTACTCCACCAATATATGCCTCATTCAACTCACTTGTTACATTTACTTACTTTTGATCTTGCAGTATGTTTCTCAGCCATAACAGACAACATAACAGACATTGCCTAAACTATTCATTACTACTATTATTGTTGTTGTTATTATTGTTGTTGTTGTTGTTTATTATTACTTTGACACACCATGCATGGGGCTTTTTCAGAGATGAAAGAGATGTTGAAATAAAAAGAAGGCAAGGCAGTGGAAAAGACTGACAGGAGTATAAACAAATGAGAAGAATGCTTGGAAATTTAAGAAAACTATAAATGCTTTAGATTGCAGGTTCTCCCTACAATTTGTTTGGTGTTTTCCTCAGACTGGACAATAGTTTGTAATGACAAATACATGTGTTCTGACACAGAGTAGTGGCAAAGTTGCTTACTTTTGGAAAATAGGGTTTAAAACTGTCTCAGGAGGTAATTCCATAACTATGTATATCAAAATATATGCCATGATTAGAAAAACATTAAAAAACAATGACAAAACTAGCACAAATAAATTGATACTGGAATAACTGCAAGAGTAATATCAAGAGTCTTTTAGGATTAATGTCTTTAGGGGTAAACACGTGCTTCGTAATTTCTAAAGCAGCATTTTCAAATAATCCAGTAGCATAATAATAATAATAATACAACTTCATTAAATTCCTATAGAAGTTTTGTCATCAACCTGTTTTGTTAGTAAAACTAGTTGCACTGGTGCAAAACTACCAAAATTTGCTAGTTACCATTTCTCTGCCACCTATCCTTTCTTAATGTGTCCAAATACTGCAGAAATTCACCATGCCACTCTTTTTTTTAACTGGATATATTCTGTATAAACATTAATATTCAAAAATTAATTCAGATTTCAAACAATGAGAATTCTTTAAAATCTTACTTTTTGAATTAACTCAAAGAAACAAAATTAATTTTAATAAATTTCATTTTAATAACTTTATGTATTGATTGAATATAGTACATTAACCATTGTGTCTGAGATCAAAATTTGGCACAGCTTTATAATTCTTAAAGAAGTACAGTGAAAATGCTCTCAAAACCAGGATTGGTTGTTTTAGCTCATGAAAAATTAGGAAAAATTATCAGAGATACAAAAGAGTATCTTGGTTCCATTGTGGATATGCTATATAGCAGAAACCTTCAAAATAATTTGGAATGTAATAAAGGGCATTGAAAAAATCAAAGACACCACTTCTTTAGGATGATGACCCTAAAAATGACGTACTGACATCCAACTGTGTGGCTATAAAACACTGTGATTTCCCTTAAGAGTCTTGTTCCTAAGGGTATGTTACACCTCCTACAGAAATATTAGTAACAGAGGGAAGTAGGGGATACTTTCCAGTTGAGTTTTTGCTGAAATGAGCCAATCAAAAAACAGCAGAACTAAACAATCTACAGGCTTTTTTTCTGGGTACCATAATGTACTAATCAAAAAAATCCAGATCTTAGCTTTCTAACCGTACCAGACATGAAGTTACTTTGATTTACTTGGTATTAAAGACTACTACCTATGTTTTAATATAAGCCAGAAATCAAAAGGAATTATAATTAAGTACTCTGAGTTTAATCTTTTCGGGTAATCTAAATTACGTAGATTTGGTATTAGATGTGAAATACAGGGCATTCAAAATTTTTTCATCTTTTTTATGCTGTTGGAATATAAGATCTGCTCATATAAAAAATCATAACAGATTGTAGGGTTTTTCTATTTTCTTCATAATTTCATGTTGGCACATCCATGAAATATGACACAATAATTAATTAGCTTTCAGGATAAAATAAGAGCACAAGCTTTCTACACTGAATGCACATGCAAAAATGCAGAGCTATTATCAGTACCAGAATTCTAGCAAAATGTGTGGCATTAAATAATGAAATAAACTTCAAAATTTTGCCATAAATGCATTTTAAATTATTACTTGCCAGCCTAAAATGATACAAGTTTCATTACTAGAGCTGTTATATTATTGTGCTGCTATGTATATTGACAGAATATAATTTTATCATTAACAGTGCTAAGCCAAAATTAAATTTTTATATCATTTCTTATTGGCAAGAATAAGAAAATTTTACTGCAGAACAAATTCTAGCATGTGACATCCATTCAGTGAATACTCTATCATTAGTGTTCCTTTTTATCCTTTCTGTGTGCAAAACTTTATGGATGTTTATAAAACTATACTGACAAGGCATGATGGAAACAAGACAATGTCAAATATTTGTTTCTGATGTGACACCCAGCTCTTAATGCCAGAAACAATTTTCTTCAGAGCTGCTGAAACAACATATTACAGTCAAATAATGTCTTTGGTAAATGCTTAATAGCGACCGAAGCATTTCTATGTGATACACTTCTGGCTCACTTGTGGAAGAACTGCTATATTTATCATTTTGAGATTTGTCTAGCAGTACTTTGAAAGACAAAATGGCAAGTTACACAGGCCTGAAAGGAGAGAAAGAAAATTCTGTAATACAAATGATGGTATAAGCAGGCCTCCATAATGACCTATTATTTGGTTGGTTGGTTGGTTGTCTTTTCTCACCTAAACCAAGAAGGAACAATCTCTTTTCCAAATTTTTGGTACTCTTTTCAGAAATTTTAGTTGTGCAAATTGTGAATGTGTATTTTTGGTGTCAGCAATATTTTGAATAAATAAGTTTTATAGGGTAATTGGTCTTCAATCTGTTTAAAATATAAAGCCTATAAAATCCAATGCCTTATTTACTCTCCTACAATTCAGACTTTCACTGAGTTCATTTAGACCGGGATTAGAGTCAAAGTTTTAGTTCATATACCTTTTCACTGAACAGTTCTGCATCAGATTCTGGATTGAGAGCAGCAGTTACTAGTATATAATTGACCATGAAAATACTTGAAGGTCCAAGTGTTAAAGCTGTTCCTAACTCAACAGTGAAAAGAACAAAAGTACCTCATTCTCCACATTTTCATGTGATTTGCATTAATGCAAAGGAAAAGAGAACAGGCCATCTGGAACATCTACCTGTTTGAAATTTATCTTCCATTAGCCTGCAAAACCAGGAAACGTGGGGAATGTGTGTGTAGGAGGAATATGGATGGGACACTAATGGAAAACTCTGAAAAATCAAGATATACCTTCCTTTAATTACAAATATTGAGTTGGTTGTCATTTTGCCAGTTCCCTTACTGGGATCAGAAAGTCTCAACAGAGGAGATGGTGTAAGGCTTGACAGCTCCAATCATGACTAACCACATTGGGAGCTAACTTTTAGTGTGGGCTATGTTGAGATTTTCATGGTATATCAAGGGAAACCATATAATATTTGTGTGTGAAAATTCTCATTTTAGAAAGATCTGGAGGAAACGTGTTTCTTCTATTTTATGTATTAGAATGCATACATGTATATTACACACTAAAAAACCCAAAGCCAACCTGAAATATTTCTGTTGTAGAAGAAAAGTTGTGAACAATGACAGTGGAATCCAGTCCAGTCAGAGATAAATAATGTATTTTCAATAAAGAAAATACAAAATCCTTCATGTAACAAATTACAGTGATAAATAACAGTGTGCATGTTATTGTTTGTATATGTTTAATATAAAAGCTTTCTATCTGATCCAGCCTGCTAGCAATAGGTGGCTTTGGAACAGACACAGGTAGTTTTTCAAAGATGCGCTGTCAACTGTAAGAATTCTGTATGTAATTAATTTTGTATTTGAATCCTTCCCATGCAGATTTTACACCATAACTATTTAAAAGAACACAAAACCAAAACAAATAGCAGTATATTTGTTTGTAATTTAAAATTTCAATTGATATAAGCAAGGATTCAATATTCTTCATTCTAGTGGTAGTCTTGGATGGAAGTTTTTCCATATTTATTTATAATTACATGTCCTCCTTTGCAGCAAGAAAACAAAGAAGGTTAATGTATAGGTGTAATTTAGCAGATTCTTACCGCTTCCAGTAATTCCCTGAGCTTGTTAGTTGCATGTCTGCATTTTTTATTTCCTTTCCCTCTTCCTGCTGCTGCTGCTGCTGCAGTTAGCAGAACAGAGCCCAGTTGTCAGTCCCAGTAGTGAACCAATCTTTGCCATATGCCTCTGTTTAAACTTTAAAGTGAATAAACAATCCCTGCCTAGCTTAATTAAGAACCTCAGTATTCTGCTCTCCAATGCTCTTTGTTTCTTTGTCTTTTTTTTTTCTTTTTTTTTTCTTTCTGATAGATCAGCCAAATTATACAGAGAAAAACACAGAAACATCCCTTGGGGAAAACTGAGCATCATTTTGGTAGGTTCGATCTTAGTTTTCTGTTTTCATGTAGCAATCATTCCTTCTCTTCATCCAAAAACTGCTCTGAACAGCTTTCTATAAAGCCCATCAACATTAATCTATCATAAAAAGTGTAATACGTGCAGAAGCATGAAAGCAGAGGGCTGAAGGGGTTATGTTGCACCATAGGACAAATTCACTTTGCAGTCATATAATGCAATATGTGTCCAAAACTGCATTGCTTGTTTTATGGCAGCTCTCTACACGGGCTCAAAGGAGAGCAGGGAATGTAAGGCATCATGCCATCCAGTGCACCTGTTCAGGCAACCGAGCCCTCCCGCATCCTTCACAGAGGGGCTCTATGGCTTTGAGGTGTTCAAGGCAAAGTTGGACAGTGTTTCCTTTGTGTTTATATAGCACCCTGCAGCCTATCCAGGCTCATAAAATAACAGGACTAAGCATAATCTTCTGGTTTTCTGATACAACATTCATGATTACAGAATTTTAAACATTGAATTTAAAACAAAAGTTTCCATTCCACTGCCTGACAAACATCACACCTGTTTCCATACTGTTTGCAATTGAAGTTTTCATCACCACTTGAGAACATTGATAGTATTTGACCTTCCCTGAACCATCTTATTTACTTAATTCTGACCTGGAATCCATGATGATTTTCAATTCTACTAATCTGGTTTTCACACAGGTGTTTCTCATTGCATTTCCATTTAAGAATATCAGCAGTGCTTTAGTAACAGTGACTTTGTTCAGCTAAACAGTTTATGACAGCTCATGCACAGAATTTTTATCTCTTTACATAAAACCCCATCAGTGGTGCTGGCTCACAAGCACACCTGGTAAGGCATATGTTTTTGATCTTTAAGTATATCTAGGCAAGCCAAGTGAAAGAGAAGGATAAGCTTGAATCTATGAGAGGTAGCATACCCAGAGACCAAGAATCCCTGTTTTGAACTTTCAAAAAGCATCTTTTTTTGAAATATTTTTAGTGATTATAAATAAGGAAAACAAAGCTTATCACTGACTTTTTTTTAAGAAATACAAAAATTAAATTCTATGTTAAACTTTCTGCCCTCTATATAAACAAGCATTTTAGAAAAACTGAATCTAGATGCTATTTACAATCCTTTAAAGTAAGAGGTTTTGGAATAATATACTATACAGAGCACCATCAACACACACACAAAACCCACAAACATGCAAACTTCAAAGCTCGTAGATTAATTGGCTTTTTCCAACATGTAATTATAGAGTTTAACATAAATTTAGTTTTTCCGCATTACTAATAGTGGTGACTAGTTCAATCCAAGAAAGTGGAATCATGGAAATTTCAAAGTAAATGTAACAGGAAGTTTCCAGATTTCTTCTAAGTCTTGCCAAGTTTTTGCATAACAAAGAGAGGACTCTTTCCCTATGGAAATTCCTTTTTTAGAGGTTTTTATCCTTAACCAGATGTTATTGGTATAATTTCCAGAATGATAAGCCAGCTGTCAGACAATAAACCATATAACATGAATGGATGAAGTAAAAAAAAAAAAAAGTCTAAAATTAAGCAGCATTTGTTTCAGATAACAGCAATTAGCAGAACTTGGGCCTATGCAAACCACTTTGAATTTTCTACGGCTTAGAGATTTTCAGCTTAAAGCACAGATTTAAACATATTCTAACAAATTTATGGTATGTCATATCAACAACCGAAGCCTATACATCAGTTCAAATTAAAAGTGTTTGAGATTATGAAAGTTAATGAAACTTTAAAGTACAAAAGAATTAAGCTTGAAGTTAACAGCTGGTAATCTGAAATCTATTGAGAAAAGTTTATGATTTTGCTGTTCTTGAATCTGAACCCTAACTTTAATTGTCTCTGAAATCACACAGCATCTTTAAAGATCATGAGATTGTCTTGTTCTGGTTTGCATGGCAATTGACAGATTCTGAAGAACTGATGCAGGCCATATTCAAAAATCTCCAAGTATGTCACTAGTCTTTCATTGTGATTTTAAACACTCCTTCCCCACTTAATCTTCTCAGGTCTTTGGTATGAAAGTGAGATCAGATCATAATTTTCTGGCCTTATCTTCAATAAAATCAATCAAATAACAATTTGCAATGCAACAAGTTTTTTTTGTTCTATAAGCATTTCAAAGGGCTGTGCAAGACAGGTAGGGCATCCCTATCTTGTAAGAAAAGAGGAAATAAAGGTAGTGGATAAGTAAGTACACTAGATTCATAATAAGTCAGAGGCAAAGGATTGAACAGAATCTAGATTTTGCCATATTTCAGTCCTCTTATTTTCAGAAAATAAACACTCTGTGCCTTTTCTGTTGTATCTTTTTATTTCATTTCACAAATATTGATGAACATTGCACAACCAGAGTAGACAGCCCCTCTTTTAGAGAGACAGATACCAAATACTACTTTATATTACTGACAGAATTATCAAAATCGCCCTTCTTACTAAGTGGGAAAAAAAAGCGGGTAATTTTTAAACCAAGTAACTTCCTGTACATGGATTCTTGTGCTGTCACTTAATGATGGGTACTTGAAGATACGGTCCAGTGAAAGCCACACTGCATTCAGAGTCAGAAGGGCAACTGATGGCAGAGAGATGTCATTTTGGAAAACATCTACTCAGCTTTCTAAAGTTTCAAAAGCTCCAACTTCTACCTACAAAAGCAACCTTAAAGAAATATGTTTCTTCCACTTTACATATACCACTTAACTTTGGTAAAGGAAAATCAAACTTGAAGCTCCTACAGTTCTACCACAAAAGCGCAAGAGGAGAAAACAGGTAGAGGAAATTAATTTGGATTTGTCAGATTTCACAAATCCTGTGTAACCTGATTTCAAGCATGCAGAATACTTCACCAGATGACTTCAATGAAAGATGAAGATAGCCCTTGACACAATGAGATCCCAAAAGAACACTATTTACATACATATTAAGAAATATTTTTTTATTTCTTTAAAAAAAAATCCTTCTGCCATATATTTAATTTTTGAGGCAACACCATATAGCATATTTAAGTCAGAAAGCACAGAAGATTAATGACCTAATTAATGAAATCCATAGATATCTCCATACCGATGTTGTGCTACACAGGTAAGACCAAGCAGGAACAGTAGAGAATCCATTTTGCATCACAACACATAACCACAAAGCACTGTGGCAAATGTGTTCTTTTCCCTTGCTTTAAGAAAAGCTACTCTATTCATTAACAGCTTTTCACTTACTATGACTTGTGTGTATTACACTCAAACACTCAGCTGTCATATGAAATGATGGGAGCTGACAGTTTGGAATTGGAAAGGTTTGACTCCTTTTGAATGTACTAAATGAACAAGTGCTGTCTAATTTTTGTTGAACTGAGCCCAACAAAAATCCCCTACAAGGATGCAAGATTTTATTATACCTTTTCAAGTTTAATATTCACAGTGAATATTCAGAGATTTTCAGCTAGATACTCAGTTAATTCTATGACTAAGAAAGATGTCATTAGGTAGGCTTCAGGCAACAGTGAGCTACAAATGGAATTCCTTCCTTATTTTCTGAAACTCAGACTTTATGATCCATATCCAATGATGAATGGTCTATAAACTCTCTTATGGTCTTTAATTGCATAAACTTTACATTATAGACTTACATTAGCTTGTGAACATTTTTTTGCTACTAGATGTAAAAAACCAGTAAAAACAGAAGTTCCCTCAGCTCTTACACAAATAGAGTATGTAATTCTTCAGTATAATTTGTTCAGTACTTACGTTCTTTGTTTGAATTTGTACTTTCCTACAAATGCAGAGAAATAAGGCTTTACTTATTAAATCTTAAAAGTTTACATTTTTTAGTGCTTAATTCCTGAAACTCATGCTGTCTAGTTAGTACTCTGTGTTCTATCAACATAAATTGGTCCTAACCCTGTCAAACTATTTTACCTCGTAGCTGCTGCTTATATTGGTGCATTAATAAATGGCTTCCTATAGCCTAAGAGCAGCACACATTCTTCCTGAGCAGTCCACTCCTCCACTGGCTTCTGCTGACATTTTGACTTGTTTTAGAAAGCATTAAATAAATAGGGAATAAAAGTCGACGTATTTGATAAGTATTATAGAGAAAAGTGCCTTAGATAGATTGCCTATATACATCTTCTAAGAAGATAAAACACAACCATCTAGAATTTAAATTTTGAACAGCAATTTATATGAAAACAAACAGAGACTTGTCAACCCAGGTATTAGTAGAACTACAGGCTTTTTCTCCTGAAGTGATGTGTGTTTTGCTGCTAAATTACTGTCCACTAGCATAGCAATTAGTTGAACCAAGTGCTAAATATCACATACATCTCTTTATTATAAGGAATACTGATAACGCTGCTTCGATCCTTGGCTCAACCACTAATCAAGCAGGAAAGTGTTAGGAAATAAAAAAGAAAATACATAATTTCAAAACTGAAATGGCTATATTTGGTACTGCAGGTGCTTTCAGCTTGGAGAAAACGTTCTGAGGAGCCCTTTACCACAGCTTTCCAGTACCCAAAGAGGGCTACAAGAAAGCCAGAGAGGGACTTTTCACAGAACATATAGTGGTAGCACAAGGGGAATGGTTTTGAACTGAATTTCTGAATGAAGATTTGTAGACAAGCACAATGGTATCAGGAAATTAATTGTGTCAATTGTAATGATGTTATTTGTTTTGCTCAACTGTATTGAAAAATCAACATAAATCACAGTTATTAAAATTAAACAGAATCATCTCATACAGAGAAATGGCTGCTAGGATTTCTTTTTCTGTCATGTTTTACAGTTCTTCCTAATCTGACTAACAGCATATCTTTAATCCCACATCCACAACCAAATAATGGCATCCATAGATTTGAGACTCACATAATTCTGAGTTTTGCAATAATTTTGGAAAAGAAAGTGTTATTGAAACTTTAATAAACTGAAAAATTAATTTTACTCCTATATATACTTTCAGCATACTGTGTTTATGGGTCATAAGCACACCAAATAAACAAACTCCATCTCACAAAAGATCTCTTCAGTATCAACTATCATAATATTAGTATGTAAGACAGTAAAAGCATGCTGGAAGTATTACTTGAAGTAAACATGCCTCAGTACTGCACAGAACACAAGCATGTTATACTCATGATTTAATTCTCATGTTGCATTAGAAAATTTGAATGTTTTGGTTAGCTACAAAATAATTTCACTCTTTTCAGCATGTTAACCAATTGTTATTTGCAGCTCTGACTTAATCTTCACCTAGAGGATCATACACTCTGTTATTAGGACTGGTTATTGACTGTCTTATTAAATTTCTCTCAATAAAAGTGTTTTAAAATACTCGTATATATGAATGTATGCATTTTAACTATTCTTGATTTCTCTTCTCAGTATTTAGTAAATGGAGATGGCTTGCCTGCTAAATCATTTTCATTTAGTTAATCATTTTCTGTAATTAAATGATCTCCAATGATTCAGGAAATGAAGATGTGTAATAAACTTAAGGAAATTGAACAGTCAATAACTGGGATAGATGACAGCAGTTAACTCCTGTATGGGGAGTTAAAAATTCCCATGCTCTATCTCATTGTATGCCTCCAGCCGCTGTCTCTTCTAACACAGTGAGAATCTACAACGTGTTGAGTATGAACAGGTCCATAAAAGCAGCTGCATTTTGGGCATCTCTTGCCCATGGTAGGCTGAAGTAGAATCAGGATGAAATTATTCCTGTAGAATTTTTTTTTCTGATGCTCTGAAATCCTTCCCTGCATACACTATTTATAAACATAGGTCATGAGGGGGTATTCCCATTCCCACATTCCCATCCTAAATTGCTGTCGCCATCCACATCCTTTCCCCAGAAAAGAGGAGGGCTGCTGAAGCACTGTACTGCAGGATTTCCTGTAGACCATGTATAGTATGGAAGGAATTGGAAGAAGATGAAAGAATAACATCAATGGAACACGAGGGAACTACTCCAGGTCTCCCAGGCATTTCCACAAAATGTCATAAATCAAACAAATGTAAATGATTGGAAGGAACATGCTTTAGTCAAGGAGCTATTTAGGAATAAAGTGTCACGCATTTTCCTATACATGCTTGTATAGACTCCAGCCTGGGACCAATCCCATTTTCTCATGATTTCTATTTTGGAAAATAACAATACAAAATTCAATAGGCACTTGTGTTCAAATGCTTTTTATGCTAATGACTCCTTAATGTTTTGCACAGTTGCGTGACATTAAAACAAATTATTTCATTCCTAATGTAATGTATTTGTAGTATGACTAATAGTAGGCTTTCCATAGACTATTCTAAGTTTGCAGTAAAACACAAGGCTTATGAAAGTCATCTCTTTTTACATTTTTTTCTAAATTTTAAGATCCTAACATTCTCTAGACAATACTGGTTTTACCAGTTCCTTCATTCCTTTCTGCTTTGACGTCTACTTACTATAGAAGACAATAAAATAAATTAAATTATAATTGTTAACAATGTTAAATATTGCCATTTATTCAAGTAATATTTACTATATACTGGAATAGATGTGATTGTATTAAAGAAATTAATTCACAAACAAACAGAAGAACAGGTGAACTTCACTGTTATCTTTACCATAGATAAATTCTGTTGATTAAGTAATCCTTTGTATAAGCAGATCGTTCATTTAATTATTATATATGTCTACAAGGCACCACTACATGGCCTCAGGAATTCCAGAGTTCCTAAATAATATAGAAATCTGCCTAGAACTCAGAAGATGCCCCCTTCCTTCCTAATCACCATTCAGTTCTGCCAGCTTACATTCTCACAGGAGGTACAACATGAACCTGGTAGCCAGTTGTAAAATTGCTGGAGAAATACTACCTTACGCTGAGGAGTGCAAATTCATTTAATTGAATAATTAATTCAATAATTTTTTTAAGATCTATACAGCTAAGACCTCAAAAATAATAACAGTATAAATGGCTTGTTTTGTAGGACACTTTCTTGTGGCAACATGAAAATATAGGAAGTGTGAAGATATAAAACAGTTCAGTGTTCCAAAGCCTATTTTTGATCTGATTGGACACTGAAACACATCTTGAAACACTGACATTTCTTACAATTCCACATCTCAAATACACTTAACAGATAGAAGAGTAACAGCAAGACATAAGTCCACCTCAATGCTCTCTACTCCCTTTATCCATCAACAATATTTAGAGAAGACATTCTGTGTGTACACACTGCTTCAGAAGAAAGGCCATTACTCCATGCCAAACAAGCATGAGTGTTTAATCTGGGTTTATAAACAATACGTCCCTTTCAATAATTATAATTTAAAAAAAGAAAATTTTGTATTTCTTCTCTCTTCATCTTTAAACTACTTTTCTTTAGCAATGCAGTGTAACTGCTTACACGAATCTACAGTCTCTGGCCTCCTTAGCTTCTATGCTTAGACCTGAAAGGATCTGGGAGTAATTTGGCTTCATTTTGGATACCCTGTTAAGGGATTAAAAATGGATCAACTCCCCAGTTGCCTTGCTGCTTTTATGTGCTCTTCATAAAAGGTTTCGAAAGTAGAAGAGCAGTATATTTGTTATTTCTGGCTCCGTTAAACCCAATAGTAATGAACATTAGCTCTTAAAAAGCATGCAAAACACAATACATTTATGATGTATGGCACTTTAAACATATGCTTACAGCTATACACTGCCACCTAATCACCTGCATGAGAGCACTGGCACAGAATGCCAAGATTATACAGCCATGCTTCCAAATGGCCCCTAAGTTGTTTAAAGTTGTCTACTCTGCTAGCAAATATTGTGATTTGGAAACTCTTCAAGTATTACGCTGTGAAAAGAATAATATTCGAGAAAAGAAGATGGATCGTAGATGAACAACCTGTGTCTAAGGTTGTAAACACAAAATAAAGTTGCCTTCCAAAGGATACAAAAAGAAATAAAAAATGAGTGCCCAATGGGCACATTCACTTGGCAATTTTATTTCTGTATAAAAGCTGCTATTAATTACAAACTAGTTTTTATGCAATTCTGCTTTCCTTAAATGTGGAGTGAATTCTCCCCATAAACTAATGAACTGAAGTGAAGCCAAATAGAGACCAGCTGGCTGAATTGCTAAGTAATTTTATCCACATGATTGACTTTATGATCCTTTCACTACAGTAACTAGTCTTTATTCTTACAATCATCATCAACCATAATTCCAGAGGGAGAGATGATTAAAAATCAAGAGAATAGAGAGGAGAGGTTTGTTTGATGTGGCACAGTGCATTCTTGCACACACTTCTTCTGTATAATAGGTGCAGAATTACAGGTCTTTATAGCCTCCAAAGCAGTGCACTGAATAGCTGCCTCAAAGACATAATAAGCAACCAATGCCTAAATAATCACTACAGATACTCCATTAACAGCATCTATCTGTGTGGCTTTTAACCATACAAATTGTTTTTTGACAGCTTGTAACCTTTCTGAACAGTTTCCTTTGGGCATTACACCACATTCAGATCTAATTTTAACTTTTGCTTTGTCTATAATTTATTACTTTCTTTGGAGACACATAATGTATTTCAGTGGAATGGATAAATTCAAATAAAAGACTTAAAAAAATCAATTGCTGTTTTAATCTATTAAATCCTTGCTCTCTAGGAGATAACTAAAATCTGATGAAACATAACAGGGGAAAAAGGCTAAATGGTCTAGAATTCCTGAGGGTATCTGTTTTACAACAAGTAATATTTTTTTCCTCAAATTATTTAAAATAGGGCATAACCAACTGAAAAAAAAAAGAATAAAAGTAAAAACATATATAAATAAAACATAAATCCTTTAAGGCTGTTCCTAAGAGCAACAGACTTTAAATTGAATAATAAATAATATGTTATAAAATAATGATGTATAGCAATGGGATAAAGAGCTAAGAAAGATGTACAATTGTATATTTTTTTGAAAGAGGGTCCATAATTACAAATCAGTAAAGGTAAGTGACTTATGAAGAGCTAGAGGGCAAGCATGATTTTCAGAAACTCGTGGAAATATGTAAAATGAATGTGGGGGATGAAGTAACAGTATTAGGTGATTTGTATTGGCTGTCATGGCCATTATCTCACTTCTGAGGACACCACTTTCAGGAATCATGTCTAGTAAATCAACATGTAGTAGCAATCAACATAGAAATACCACAATTTTGGCAGCCAAAATTTCTGATTTCTTTCAAGACATTCGGCTCTTTTTCAACAGATTCAAGCACTTTTCCCAAAGTCTTCAAATCTATGTAACAGGTAAACATGTATGTCCAATTGACAGAAGAGTGATTTGAAATAACCTAAGCATTCACTTTTGACAAAGGTTCCTGTTCTTCACAGATGGTATGTGGTGGCCAGTGACATCAAAATTAACCAGCATCATTGAAAAAAGTATAAATTGGATAGGCATAAAAATCTACTACTTGGAATCAAGTTTTTTCCCATCTCCTGAATCTTAAAATGGGTCACTAAATCTAGTACAGTTTTCATAAATGACAGGGAAGGAAGAATAAATCTTTAAATAAAATGCAGAAATATCCCTCTCAGTATGAATTTAATTCATCCTGCTAAACTCAGTCAAGGTACATCAGCATAAAATTAGAATGAGGCTGTTATGAATCAAGGAGATTCAAGGAGATTCATGGCTAAATTGCATCTTACAATTGAGATATACCACAGCTTTTATATCTGAGAAGCTGAAAAAAATATGGCGCTTTTTTTTGGCTATATATAAGATAATCAATAAGCAGATTTTTTTATAAATGTTGATAAGGAAAAAAGGTGTCAATGGAAGAAATTATTAGAAAAGGGTAGTGAAAGTGTGAAATATAAAGATCAAAAAATTATGAGAAAATCTCAACTATTCGGTTATTTTTTGAGCTTCATTCAGTGTCATACTAATGCTCAAGACTATTCTGTTGGTTTGGAGTTTTGCTGGAGTTTTTTTACGTTGTGGGTGGGGCTGTTTTAATTTGCTATCAAGAACATTACTTGTAAATTATGGTACTGAAAGCAGAAAGATCATAGTCAAGAGTACTCTGACAGATTCTAAAAGACTTCAAGAGTTCTTTTTGTTGAATTGATAGATGTTTAATATCTCAACAGGCCCAAGGTACAGCTGCTGCAAGTATCACAGGCCAAACAGTAAAATGAGCTCTCTAATTTGATCAGTCAGTGTCAACCTGATGAAAATAATAAAAACACCCCTGTCTTAAGTATCTTAAAATTTGGGGGGNGGGAGGGGGGGAAGGAGGACTCATTAAATTCTGACCCATTTCATTACATAAGGAAGTTCTAATGACTGTAGACCCCTTCTAATTGACTTGCTCACCAATTTGGAGTACCATATTATATACCATTCATTATCATCACCAACAGTAGTTAAGGACATTACAAAGTTGTCAGTATAACACAAATATCTCTCAAATGTTTCTTCTCCTAGTCCTTCCCCAATATTTCACCCTTGTCATGAAAGCACACACAACTTGTGAGCATTTAATTCCAAGAAATATTGCAGAGATATAATCTGTCTGAGAAGCAACAAAATTGAAGAAAGGCTGAGTCAACCAATATTCTATCTGATGGGAATTAATAGAAAGCAGTATTCTGAGATGCTCCCATATGGAAGCATTGCATTTGTGTTAAATAAAGCAATCACAGAATGACATGACCAACTGAGAATATGGATTTAAATAAGAAAAAAATTGAGGCTGAGGTGGAGAGTGGTGAAGTAAGTAATTTAAAGTGCTCTTAATTTATTACTTCTCTCTTCATCTGGTTTGACTAAAGTATCTGGCTTTCTTCAGTAAAGATGGATCAACCTTTTGGATAGTTTATGCAGTCAGATGTTATGAGGACATTCAAAACTGTATTATCCATGTCCTCGTCCACAGAGCTGCTCCCCAGTCCATCAGTCCATTGCTGCAAGACCTTGTATTTGTCCTCGTTGCTGCCAACCCATTTCTTCAAGTCTGCTTAGGTCCTTCTTGATGGAAAGCTTCCCATTGACTTTAATAACCAGTCCCCAGTCTAGAGCCATTGCAAACTTGAGAGTGAGATCCATCTGTCCATCTCACCTCAGTGATAAAGAGGATGGGTGCCAGTGTAGAACCCTGAATACTCTTGCCACAGGCACCCAGGACAACGACAACCAAGAAACCGCCACTTCCGTACCCACTCATCCAACTGGTATTGTAAATACATGGTCACTCATCCAGACTGTGAAATACTAACATGGGTACAAGAACATTGTGAGGACAGCACCAAAAGCCTTGCTACATTTAATGACATTGACATTTCTCCCCTCATCCAGAAATCCAGTAGTTTGATCATAGAGTCACTCAGATTAATCAGACATGATTTCCCCTTGGTAAAGGCATGCTGTTAGTTACCTTCTCCTTTATCTCCAGAAGCATTCTTTAGGAGACTCCATGGTTTCCTTGTGAATCACATAGAGGACGATTGGTCTGCACTTTTTGCTATTCTTTGAAGACGGGTACAACATTCACTTTCTTCCAGTTTTCAGGGGTCTCCATAGATTTCCACAGCTTTTCAAAGATGATAGAAAGTGACCTTGCAAGGACACCAGAGAATGCTCTCAGTATGCTTAGATGCAGCCTGTCAGGTTCCACGGTCTTATAAGGGTCGTGCTCTCTTAAGTAATTCCTTAGTCTATTGTTATACACCATGGGAGTTCAGTTCCTCCTCAACCCCCTTTACTAAACATAGGTATCTGGGACACCTGGGTCATGAAGACTGATGCAAAGAGGACACTGAATAACTCCAATTTTCCTGCATTGTTGTCACTGGATAACATGCTCTATTCAGCAACAGGCACACATTTTTATTGTACAGCGTTTTACTACTAAATTAGCAGTGCATTTTGCTGTTATTGACAGCAATAATCAAGGCTTCAACAGTGCAAACATATTCCTTCTCCTTCAAATATGAACTGTTTTTTTTTAAACACTAAACAAATGGGGGGAAAAAAGAAAATAAAAATAAAAAAAAAGTAATAATATTCCCTGTATCAAATATTTCTGGTAAAGTATTGAAGTTAAACTTCTGCCCTTGTGAGAATCACACGCAGTAGTTCATCCAGATCTGGAGCCCTTGGCACAAGAATAGGTGTGGACCTGTTTGAGTATGTCCAAAGGAGGGCCATGAAGATATTCAGAGAGCTGAAGAACCTCCCCATTCAAAGGCAGGCTTAGAGAGTTGGGGTTGTTCAGCCTGGAGAAGAGAAGGCTCCAAGGAGATCTCACAGCACTTTCCAGTACATTAAGGGGGCTTATAAAGAAGAGGGATAGGGGATGTTTTTACATGGGCAAATAGTAACAGGACAAGGGGCAGTGGTTTTGAACTAAAAGAGAAGATATGCAGATTAGATGTCAGGAAGACACTTTACCCAGAGGGTGGTGAGGCTACTGGTACAGTTTGCCCAGAGAAGCTGTGACTATCCCGCCACTGGAAGTTTGGAAAGGTGGGTTGGATGGCGCCCTGAGCAACCTGATCTTGGAATGTCATCCCTGCTCAGTGAAAGGGGCCTGGAATGAGATTATCTTTCAAGTCGCTTCCAACCCAAACCATTCTATGATTCTGCTCTTGATACAGTGTATCATGTGGACACTTATAGGAAGGAGCTGGCATGATCCTGATTCAGTTCTGTATCTAAACTGAAATTCTTTGATGACAATGCTGGGCCTCAGAATTATTGAAATATGTCTTAAAGGGATCTGAAAACAGCTGAAACAGTGCTTGACCAGAGTCCAACTATCTCCAAACCATTATGGTTTTGTTTAATTTACTTCTAAATATTTTACTGAGAAGGGTGATAACCAATATATCCCAACGGTTAGCAATCCTTATTGTAGGAAGGAACAGAAGGAACTGTTTACTTCAATTTTAGCCAGTAAGCCACATTATGCAAGTAAGAGAAGAAAAATTATCTATATAAGTGTTATTCCATTCCAGGTAAAACTTAGCTTTGGTAAAGACAATCTAGATTTCAATATGACCACAGCTGCAAAATAATGAATAATTTTTCCTTCGATAAAACCAGCCACTATTACAAAGAGAAGCTACTGTTGCAAATGCAGAACAAATGCTAAGCTCATTTTAGCTCTGATCAAAACTCAGTCTGGATGCCAAAACAGTGATGAATGGCATGATTTCTCCATTGCTTCTCTGCTATATGTGATTTTCTGTTGGCACACTATGTACTAATTAAAATGGCTGTAATACACTCAAAGTAAATTATGTTAAAAAATAATTGAGATATACTAACTTCATACATTTATCATATATTTGTGTACATGCACATATAAATATTGCAGCCTGGCTTCGCAAATGATGGAAAACACCAGTCTTCCACTGAAGTAGGAAAGTCTACATCAGTAAAATATCTGGCCCCATTTTACCTAGATGCACAATATTTACATATTTGTATGCATTTATCTCCTAATCACTGCAGTTTCAAGAGATTTATTGACAACAGAAAGACAGCTAACTATGTCAACACATTCAGATTTCAGTTTTTAAGAGTCAAATACCTACACTTACAAGGTAGATCTAAATATGTTTGGAAATTTCAGATTTCAGGAGTAATACCATGTGTTCAGGAATAATTTCTTCATGGAAAGGATTGTCAAACATTGGAATTGTCAGCCCAGGGAAATGGTGGAGTCACCATTCCTAGAGGTGTTTGAGAAATGATTGGATGTGGCACTTAGTGCAATGGCTTTATTCACAAGGTCAGTCAAAGGTTGGACTAAATGTTAGAGGTCTTTTCCAGCCTTGATGTTCCTATGATTCTATTTGGGAGCTGAAAATAGGACTCATGGCTATTTGGTATCAGCATTATATTATAAAAAACCCCCATATATTTCAAGGCCATTCTAGAATAAGATCTGTGTAATTTCCTTTGTAATTTCTTTCTGACAACTCTCTTGATTTTATATCCTATCCAGTGGACTATAATATGCTTAGGTTGAAATTATTTAAAACAAAACAGACACAAATTCATTTTACTACTCTTCTTCTGAAAGTTTTCTGGGAATTTTCCACACAAAAGGAGAAGTATTAAACATAGGACAAAAATAGTCACATACAGATTACCTTGAGTTTTATCCACACATAGCTTTCATTAAAAAAATAAAATTAGGTGACTGTAAGGTCATCTAGAGGATAGTAAATTTAAAGAGTGAATAAACAAAGTCTTTCACAATAAAGGAAATGATGGAACACAGATTTTCTCAGCATAACAAGGTATGGAATCTGGCCTCAGAACTTCACCATGATAGACTAAATTAAGAATAGCAGAGAACAACTTAGAATCATACATGGTTAGGAAAAAAGGTTTTGTTTATAAACCATAAAAGAGGTATGCTATCAGTTGGAACATTACAGCATTTTGAGATCAGTTTAAACAAACTCAAACAGCTTTTCCTTTCTCCATATGTCAACAACATATGTCTTTTAAAACCAGTTTATTGTTACTTTAACCAACAGGAATTTCTCCTCCACACACAATGTAAGTTGAACAAAATATTAGGGGTCTTTAAATAGTATGAGAAGAAATGTGTACTGGATTGCACTTGTGTACTGGACCAGAAGATGTGCAATCCAAATCTTGATTGCAATTTGACTTAATCTTTAGTTTCTTTAAAAATAAATACAAATAAATACACTTAGCTTCAAAAAACAACAAAAAAACCCCACAAAACCCCCCCCCCCNNACCCCCCCCCTGTAAATACCTGTAAAAATCACTGAGACTGCTCAGATTAAGAAAGATTATTTTGAATTTAATCTGAAAACTCAAAAGACACCTACAGAATACAATGATTCAAAGCTATACTTTAAAATGATATAAAAAGCATATATTCAAATTTTTATATGCAAAGCAATAGTGTCACATGATAAAAGTAAAGGATGCATTTAGGGGTCAACCAGAGTCGGAAATAAAAACAACTTCTCTTGCTATACTGAAAAAGAATCTGGGAATTTGGTCCAAAACATAAAAGATACTATATTTACAGTTGAGAAAAAATATAACAAATATTTCTCCCCAATCAATTACTGACCTTTTAAATTCCCCAAATCAATTAATATAATATAATAATTTGTGAAAAGATGTATGTTACAAAATACAAAGACATGGGAATTGTGGCTTATATGTTTCCCAAATGCTTCTAAACTTAAAACTCTCTCAAAAGTAAATTATGTTTAGGGCATGCTGACAGTTGTGTTGATCCCAGTCTTAGAAATGGGAGCAAAATGGCCATCAGTAGTTTCCTGCAAACTAAGTATGATGCTAGAGGAATCATGATGCAAGAGGACCAACACTGGAACAGGCTTGCTAGAGAGGTGGTCGGTGTCCCCAGCCTGTCAGAGGCTAAGAGGAGTTTGGATAATGCCTGTAATAACATGCTTTAATTTTTGGTCAGCCCTCAAGTGGTTAGGCAGTTGGACTGGACGATCATTGCAGATCCAACTGAAAATACTCTATTCTAGACAAAGCACCTCTGCAGAGCTCAGTTCTTGTAGATGAATCTACTCCTTTTGTACTGTGTCCATCTCTTCACATACCTAGCAAGTACTTGTTACTTAAGGACACAGATGCACTTTTGGAAAGGACAGAACATGTGATGGCATTCAATGGGATCATCTGTTGACAGGCTGAGGGTCCTGAATCACAGCCTCAATTGATTGGCATCATTATTGTAGTCAGCAGCCCTTAACCTATACTTAACAAGTATAAACCTTGGTCTTCACTGATCTCAGAACTACTGAAATTATATAGCCTCGATCATGCAGAAGCAGATGGTATTGGCTGCCAGATCCTCCTGAATCTAAGAGAAGCTGGAGCCCAGCTAGCACTGAACTGTACTTGACTCCTGCAGCTTCAAGTTCAGCATTGTGTTGATGGTAAAAGTCATTCTTAGATGTCTTTTTGTTTACACTATATTGTCAAATTTACATGCATCCTTTGTTGATTTCCAAGTTCAGCATCTTTACTATCTGCAATGTAAGCATTCTTAATATGACTGTGTAAACAAGTATATGAATGGACCTAACAACCACAGCTCAAGAAGCACCGTAAACACGCACAACTATTTAGTGGAGAGATGTCCCCAGCATACCTGCACTGCTCTGCTACTGAGAACAGTTTAAGTGTCATTTGTCTTCATGGCAAGTGGGAACGAGACTGTTGTCTAGCAAAGTGGCTACACTGATGTACAAGATCTAACATCTCAGGATACAAAAGAAAAGGACCATTCAGTGCCTAAACTAGCTGAAGTTTACATCCAACTTACAGCCTTCAATTGAAATAGTAGGGAGAAATACCGAAAACCAAAGAACAGAAATACCAATTCCTTTATTTTATCTTTTCAAGGTCTTCTATTTTACTACCTGAAAATACAAACTTCCTGCCTGCAATTATATTTCAAATTCTACTTGAATGCAGTAAGCATCACATTCCCACAATGATTGATGACAGATGTCCAATCATGTTCTTGTTACTGGGTGGGATCAGCAAAGCAGCTGCCAAAGGCCATAGGCAAAACCAAAGGAAAGAACAATGCAAATTCACAATTAGGGAGTCTCTGGGGTGTGGGAGGAGAATAATTTGGGCATCTGCAGATTATTGCAAACCTGGTTTTATTTTGGAGAGAAAAAAAAGCCTTATGCACTTTCAAGTTCCTGACCAATTTTTTGTCCCATAATTATTCTTTAGAACCCATAGGTCACTGTATAAACTGTCATATGTTTCCCACATTAAACAGGCTGGACCATTTCCATCAGCTGCAAGAAATTTTCAACATATCTGGTATAGGCTTTTGTCATCAGCTGCTATGAGCCTCTGTGCATAATGACTATCAATTCTTTCCATTGGCTGCTATGCTCTTTGCAGACCCAAGTGAATCTCTTAGCAACTACAGCAGCCTTTCACAATACATAATTAAATTAACATTTATAGCGAGCATAAACCCTGTAACAAAGAAGAAGTTTTAGTTAGCCCTTCCCCATTTTTTCCTCACTCCCTTATGTGATGCTGTAGGAGAGATGGATCTGACTGAACACTAATAAGCAAAAAAAAAAGGAAATCAACACTTCAATCAGTTCCTAAACTGGTTGAATTTATACAGAAATAGAATGCTGAAGAGAAAGCAGAATGCACCTGAAATGAGTGGCTAAGGTTAGGGTCAGGGTGCTTTTTCCTTTCACAGTGACTGCAGATCCTTCCATCTCAGAATTCTAGCTGTGCTATAGCCTCGGGCTGTGATTCCACAACAGTTAACATCAACCTGAAATGTCACCCTTGGAGTCCCTCTCCCTTGCTCTGTTTCAGGAAATAAACTAGCAGGAGACTGTCCTTATAAGAGAAAACAAGACAAGTAAAAAACATTTGCTGATTTTCCCTGCCTGAGCTAGCTCATCACAAGATCAGATGAGCATCAGTGTCAACAGCACAGATGAAGAGAAAGGGCTGCATCACAATCCTGGGGCCAAGGCAGGCAGGACTGCAGAAGTGCTGACACAGCTTGGCTTCAGATGCAACAGAAGTGCTACTGCTTGTATTTTTTTGTTAGAAATCTTATATTGTCACTTCACTGAAGACCTAGTCTGCTTTAGACTCTGACACCTGCAAAACTCTGAAGGTACCTCCGGAGTATCACCACAAAGCTCTTAGTCAGGTCTACAAAACCTGTTTTAGTTGGCTGGTAATGAAATTTAGGTGTACCAATACAAACTGAAAAGAACTGCGAGAAAAATATAATCAAGGTCCACTTTACAAATGAAAAAACATTTTCACAGCTGAATTAAATACTGTATACATAACTACATTACGTGGGTATTTACATAACAATTCATAAAAGGAATGTAGTTTTCTCTGTGAACAAGTAAAAAATACATAGGTAATCTTTGATGATGTGACTGAAATAATGTTTTATCAGAAGAGACAAATAGAAATGAAGAAAAAAATGGAAGTGAGTAAAAAGCAGAATTATTCCATTTAATATAGAAGAATAATAGCTAAAATATAAGTAAACTAAATATTCATAGCATTCTTTTAAAAATAATCATATTCTTAACAGTTCTTAAAATACCATTTAGTATTTTACACATCTGAGAAGCTATACTGGGTTTTTGCATCTAAGTTATAAAAAAAAGCTGACTTTTAACAATTACTTGTGAGATTTTTAACTACCACTCATCTTTGCCTAACATACAGTAAAAAGAAAATGTCTACCTTGGGTAGTTTTCTAATGATGGTGAGGGAATAATTATTCTGCTTCACCGTCATGGTTCAAATCTCAGAGCTCAGGTAAAGATTTAAATTAATTTAGGCTACCTTTTAGTTACATTTAAAATAATACACCTAGTAATTAAGATAACAAACCACTGCAGAATTACACAGAGAATGTGATTCCTTTTGTTTAAGCTTTTAGTACCATATGGAAAAAAGCTGGCATTGAGGACTTCTATAGAACAATCCCAAAAAGCATCTGTTTTGATATTGCACAAAATATAGCTTATTCACTAGAAAAATTTCTGGACATAATCAACCTCTGAAGGTTTTATGCTAAATAAAAACATTTATAATGGGATTACATAATAAAAAAAAAAGACAAGGGTAGAAAATTAGAAGACTTCAGATGTTCACATATCCCTATCTACATAAGCTGATACACATTAATTGACTGTACCTCTGAAGTGGTTTAGAATACTAACCAAGTAAGACTACTATTAGGTAGGAAGCAGGGGAGAAGCCATACTCTATGAAAAACACATGTTAATTTTACAATACTGATCTCAAATTTGTCTAAGAAAACATAAATGGAAAGTAGATCAAAATCTTGAGAAAAATTAATTAACTTTAGTTATCTCGAAAGCTAAACTCCAAACTCCAGAAAAACAAAGACATAAAAGCAGAAAATTATCACAAAGTTCTTCAATGCCTACTGGAGGGCAAAAGATTGGCATTACCTTACAATTTGTCCATTTCTATGTTAAAATCAAAACAAAACTATTAACACTGACAGTAAAGTAATCACCAGAAAGCAACTGATTACAGAAGAAAAAATAGAGTACTGTGAAAAACACTGACTTCAGTCAGAGCAGTACTTATGGTTCCCTCAGGCAACTGTAGGTTTGAATGCACACGCACTTTAGACAAAAGGCCTGATAAGAGCAAAGGCTGAGCCAACAGAGCATAAAGGTCTAATATTGAAAATTTCGTGTTAAAAATAAATACAGAAAGTTGGTTGGTTTATCCCAAATGCTTAATAGTTGAATGATATCTGCTTCACAACCAACCTGAAGAAACATTTTAACAGCTTTTTTTCAACATTAACAGCTTTCCTCAGCAACAGTGTAAATGGTGTAAATGACCCACTGTTCGAAGCAAAATGTAGGAACTTGTGGAAGAACAAGATGTAAAGCAATAAGGTAGTCATAATTAACAGGAGACCTGTAAGAATAGAGGTCCAAGACTGAAGATTCAGGAAGGGACAACCACATTCATTAAATATGCAGCTAGGGCCTTTTAAAAAAAAAAAATTCCAAAAAGTTTAGCTCAAAAAAAACCCCTAAAACAACCTCATTCCAAACTAGCCAGGTTGCAATATTGCCAATACTCTGTTTTACTAAGTAGGAAGTCTTCCACGGTAGGATTAATACCCCATTGAGTATGTTACAGCAGGATATTAATTTTAAAAATAATTTCCTGCTACTGCTTGTTTGACTACTAAGTCTGCAGATTAGTCTGCTTTATTTGCCTCTCTATTTCATGACTCTTTTCTGTGCTCAAACTCATTTGCAAATGTAACCAAACACTAAAACAACTTGCACATGCTGATGATGTTTGTGTTAACAAGCTAAAAGAAACTGTGTATAATTTCAAAATCAAGCATAGACTCTGGTTCTGCATTGTATCTTGGAACTACATCCATTGTGTTGCTTCACTTAAAGAGAATTTGCCAGTTGAAAAAAATTGAAACTGAGGTCTTTACAAGGTTGAGAAATGACAAGATTATGTTATTTTTTTCAGCCAACGGTTTAAGGAAAGGGAAAGTTCCACATCATTATATCCCAGTCTTTTTCGCTACTTGTACAAATTATTTTAATTAACAAGCCTGGATTTTTTTTAGGGTTTTGTTGATACAATATACTTAAATTCCATAAGAAAACAGGTCAATTTTGTTTCAAAACAAAACAAACCACCTCACTTAAAATAATCACTGTTGTGAAACATAGGCATTAAAATACACATATAATATTAAACATGTGAATACACAAAGAATTAAGGATATTATAATAGCAATTGTACCATTTATTAAATAGTTGCAATGAATCTGTGAACTGCTTTATTTACAGATCATTGAAAAGAAAAGTAGTTAATGTAATAAACTTAAATGTCTTAATTTTAGAAAAGCCAGCTTTCCACTCCTTCTGAAAACTTCAGCTCACTCACTTTACAATGAAATACGCTGATACCAGGGACAGAAGAGTGAGAATTAGTCCTCTGCGTCCCTCCCTTTCCTCTCATACTCCTTACAAGCTTTTGTTTCCATACTGGAACATGTATTGATGACCTTCAGCAAAGAGTACTAAGCACTTGCCACCTCAATATCCAGGCTCCTTTTATGCATAAAATGCACATGAATAATATGGTCAATAATTATTTAAAAATATCAAAAATCCTATTTTTTCACTGTTTCTTGGACATTATGACAATGTACTGTATTCACTCAGCTCAGCACATGAGTTGACAGACAAGTCCCCTCTGACTTTATGTTTGCTAAGAAAATCTGCTTTCATCTGTTAAATCTGAATACTACACAACGGCAATGGTGGTGCTTCATTTTTTAATAAATTAAATATTTCAATTGATAGTTTGTAACCTCAGAAATTCTATTTTGTCACATAAAAAAAATTCTAATAAAATTAGTCTTCAGATATTAGTTTCTCTCCAAAATATTTCTTATTGCTTTTTTATACAGCAGCTTCTAGACAAATATATTACCCATCTCTTTCATGAAAGTAAGCACAGAAAAAGTGTAGTGGTCCTCATACAGAAGCTTATATTTTATAACACCCTGTTTTTTTTCAAAATCTAGAATCATGTTCTAGGAGAACCAAAGTTTTTTTCATAAACAGAAGTTATATCAAAACATTTAATCATGTATATACCATTTTAATAATTAAAAATGTATTCAATAAGTAGTCTTGCATGTATTATTCAAAAGATGCATATGTTTACCTTCACTGCACAAAGGTCAAATAGAGAAAGTAAAGCATATTTTTTTTTCTTTGTCACTTAATTTTAATAAGCTCATTAGTATTTAGCTAGAGTGCTGAAAAATATGTAGATTTCCCCTGAAGCTGTTCGACGTGTTACTGTCTTACTTTAATCTATTTTTCTTACCTTAAATTTCTTTCTTAAGTTAGAAGGAGAAAAACCTGTGATTTGCATGTTATGGAATTTTCTAGCAAAGTCAAGAAAACTGCATTTGATCTAGATTTCATTCTGGTTTTTCCTAACCTGATATAAATTTTTGGATTACCAAGCAAAAAAACCCATCTAAATAGACTCCTGATGATAGTCAGACTTATGTTCTGCCACACAATCATTAAACTGACCCAAACAACAAGTGTCACAAACACACCAACTCTTGCTTTTACAACATGTCTCTGGACCAACACAGACTGAACATTTTAGCCAAGAGCAATTAATGAGAGCAGTAAGCAAATTCCCAAGAAGTCCCTTAATGATACATTCAGAGATCTCCAAATTCAGGAAAATTTTTCTAGCCTACTCATTTTTATTCTCCTTAAGAGAAGCTGGGTTTGAATTCCTCAGATATATTTGTTCTTGTTTTTCTTTATGAAACCACAAAACAAAATTCTTTCATTTGGAACAAACACAATATTTGAAAAACACTGGGAAGAGATTCTAAACCCTTAGTTATTCATTGGATACAATTTTTATGTGAAATGTTGGAGATTTGTTCCAAATTCTCTCGTCTGCAAGGGAGGTGAGGATTTGGTCCATATCACCTCAGATCTCTGAGATTCTCCCACACGTTTATAGGGAGAATTTTAGGTGATGCATTGTTCTCAGCTAATTTTTACTAATTCTGTTTTTTCATGCTAAGGCAAATGAAGATGTCTCACTCATTAAGGTAGTACAAATGTATCAAATCTCTTATATGCTTTTTTATTTATGAATACACCTAAGTTAAGCTGCCTCAAGCAGTGAAACAGGGGAGACTGAGCTGGATGGAAACTCTTTTCGGAACATGATTCTGGGTAAAGATCTAAGACCTCATCCCTAGCATACATTTAAATGCTCCTTTCCTTCTTAAAGAGCATGCTAACATCCCTTGATTTTTTGTTGCAGTTTTATAAATTCCTAGGAATACTCGCACAAAGTTTTATCTACTTAGCTAATTCTGGGCTCTTCCTGATAGGTGAGCTGAAATTTCCTAAAACAGAATGGAATCTCCAAGTTCCACATTTAGGTTGCATGACATGACATCATCTATTTAGCTTCAGTTGCTAGAAGGAAAAGGGTAAACACTGCCCAAAAAATAACACTACAAATTCAAATTCTGTTAACTGAGTAGTCTTGATAATACCAGAAGCAACTTTTTGGCAATTTTCAGCAGATCTATCATTCATTACAATATTCTTGCCCAGTTCTAATATTCAGGAGTGCTATATTCTCAGGCTTGCACTTACTTCTTAGTATCTTCATCATCAATAATTGCATGAAGAAGTGACAGTTTTACATGATATCTTGCATATCCAACTACAAGCTTTTATGCAGTTTATACATAAATGCTTCCAAATCTAGCTGTTAACATTAAAGTCTTGTTTAATCACCCTTTATCTTTGTTCTAGCTTTCATATAATATCATGCCAATTATTTTAAAATAGTGTTTAACAACTGATCTTCTGAATTCTATTTCAAACTGTTTAACGTAGCTAATATACTGTATAAAATAGTTAACAACAGCTGCAGGTAACGCACTCTGCTTCTATATAAACTTAATGCCCTGGATTGGAAAGCAAAATAAAAATGTCTTTTTTTTCCCGAAGAGATTTTTATTTAGAAACCAGTCCATATTAATAAATGTGTACCTAGAAAAATGCGGAATTGGTTTAATTTTCTTCATACGTCAGTCTTTGAGCTCCAGACCTAGTCCCTGCCCACTGCTGTTTATGGGTCCAGCTTGGCAGTAGCAGACTGAAGCTACTTGACTTAGGGTTCAGGTTGGAAGTAGTCTTTTACATGAGCAGTCCTTCAGCCTGTAGGGTCCCAATTATACCTGAGACCCTGAGTGGGATATAGCCCAATATTATTAGCAATTGCTTACACATTTTTTAAAAAATCCCTTCCTCCTGGCAGATTCAACAGAGAAGCAAAGAGCCAGCTGAGTATTAAAGTAACAATAGTTCTTTTCAGGAGGACATTAAGACAATAAGAAGAATGTTAAACTCACCACAGTTTGAAATTATAGGATAGAAATTTGAACTAGTTCCCAAAGCATCAGCTTTTGACTTACAATAAATATGCTTGAAAAGGGATTTATTATATTGCAGTTAATCTTCTAAGTGCTATATTTGCCCATAAGGCAATCTGATAAAATTTATGATAAGAGGGCAGTGCTAGGTTAACTGAAGGAAAGACATTAGATACTAAGACCCTGTATAAAACAGTCTGTGAGATCATAGGGAAGTGGGGGAAAAAAATCATCAAATTAAACGACTAATACCTAAAAATAATTTCTGATCGGAATTAGCATTGAAAATTGTCCTCCATATTCCAGGGTAATTTTGAGGGAAGTAATGAGGGATTCATTGAGTAATATAGAAAACTAGTATTTTCTTTTAAACAGTTTTCTTCTCAGATATTCTTGTTTCCACACGGCCTCAAAGTTGCGCTCTTTTTGGTTCGGGTAGGGTTAACTTTCTTTACAGTAGCTAGTATGGAATTTTGCTGAACACGAGGTTGATAATATAGAGATGTTTTGTTATTGCTGAGCAGGGCTCACACAGAGCCAAGGCCTTTTCTGCTTCTCGTACTGCCAGGCTGGTGAGAAGACTGAGAGGGTATGTGAAGCTGGGAAGTGACACAGCCAGGACAGGTGACCCCAACTGACCAAAGGGAAATTCCAGACCACATGACATCATGCTCAGTATATAAAGTGAGGGGAAGAAGGAGGAAAAGGGGGACATTTGGAGTAATCGTGTTTGTCTTCCCAAGCAGTCATTATATGTCATGTGCTCCTGCTCTCCTGGAGATGGCTCAACATCTGCCTGCCCATGGGAAGCACTGAATTAATTCTTTGTTTTTCTTTGCTTATGTATGCACAGTTTTTGCATTCCCTATTAAACTATCTTCATCTCAACCTAGAAGTTTTCCAGCTTTCACCCTTCTGATTCTCTCCCCAGTTCTGTTGGTGGGGGAGTGAGGACACAGCCACATGGAGCTTGATTGCCAGCTGGGGCAAAACCATGACAAAAGCAATAAAGGAATCATTGTCAGAAGCAGACAGCAATATTGGATGTATTAGAAAACCTTGTTCAAGAGGATTCAAGTTCAGTAAGTTAATTGAAATCAATACAGATTCAGTTTTCTACCAGAAATGAGCCCTACATGGACAATTATGAAATTAAGTAAAATTAATCCCTTGTCTTCTGGAACTACTGTCAATTGGGATCAAAGTTTGACCTACTGTCCAACAAGCAACTTTTCTATAAAATCTGCATTAAAATGCATTAATAAATCAGCAATGCAGTTTAAAAAGCAGCAGTATTAATGAAATAATAAGATCATTAGTTAACAAATGAACAAACTCATCTCATTTGAAGTTTGACTTCATCACCTACAAGTGGTTCTTGATATATATCCTGTAAACACACAAACATACTGGGGCTTTTTGCTTCTGTAATACATACAAAGCATCACATGATAGCAACTGCATTAATGATGGTATTATTACTTGATAATCTTGCACTTCTAATGAGATTTTGTGCTTATTAATGTTGCCTGTAGAAATTTTCCAGTGAAAAGAGTATCTCACAGCAACTCAATACATACAGATTTTTTCAAGGATTGTCCATTTAAAACATAGCACCAGATTTTTATTAATGTGTTCAATAGAGAGTTCAGTAAAGAAACCTGAACTGCTACATTGTTTTTGCATTAAAATAAGCCTTCTGCAGACAATATAAAATACATTTCATACCAGTAGAAAAACTTGGTCCAGAGACCTAACAAAAGCTTTCCTGCATGAGTACTATTATGTTTGAATGGTAATCGTACACAGCTAGTGTTTTCTTAATGTCCTGGGGAGCCTGATCATTGTAAATTACCTGTGACATCTCATTAATCCTCTTTTTCCTCACAAACGCATAATTAATGGTAACATTGACAATAATACACAAATTAGCTAAGTGACGCTTTATGGTGTTGGTTTTGATTAACGTCAGGAACCCAAAAATGACATTAATGTAATGCAGATCCCAAAAGGCAACCCGCACTTTGACCTCAGACATACATTTTGTTTGCACCATCACAAAGATTAATCCTTCCCTGGATGAAGACAAGACAAAACTCTGGCCACTGGCATTGCGTGCTGGGCTGTCGCTGAAAAACAAACTGCCTCAATTGCATTTGTTTAAGAAGGAAATCTTAATGCATAGAAAACAACGGCTTAGTGTCATTTCCTATTGTCTTGTTAGGACAAAGATAAATGAGCTACTGTCACGATTTAGATCAACTGCTTCTTTGCTAACTTCTATTATTTGCTTATTTATGGACTAGTGTTTAATTAAAAGCATACCTAGATACAGAACTGCACAATAAATTAAAAATGCTTTTTCATTTAATATGTGCTTGTTTAGGGGATCAACTTGTGTTAAAACTCTCCACATGGTGTGGTAGACTGATGTTATGGGTACAAACAGGTAGCGGAAGACTACTAAAATGAAGCAATATCTTTATCCTGTCTTGAACTAACAGGATCAAAGGTACAATTTATCCCATTAAGTTAAAAAAGTTTAAAAAAAAAAAAAGACCAAGTCTTTTCAAAAATATATGTGTATTGTTTCAGAGGATATATATTTATACATATATGTATAACTTATGTGGCTCAAAACAGTTAAAAGACCCATTTCCCAATCTAAAAGCACTGTTTGCAACTACCTCACTACCTTAGAAACTAAGGTTAATTATGATTATATATGCAGATACTCCTTTCAATTATTTCATAAATTTTACTCACCTTACAGAATGTACAAAACCACAAAAAAGGCCGCAACTCTTTTGATAAGTGTAACAGTCTAGATTTCCTCTAAAAAAGGGTATTCTCTCATCACTTTTCTCTCATTATACATTTTGTTGAAAACCTTTATCTGTACAAAGCAATGACTGATTTAGTGAGAGTTAACATTTTTGCATGCATCAGATTTTTTAAGCAAAAAAACATAACTAGACTCCCTCTAAAAAGCGTGGACTGCTTTATATTTCCCATTGCAATAAAATAAAAGTTTGCCTTCAATTAATGTGATCATTTTCTTAAACATCTCCAGTTTTGTAGTGCTTCATTAATATGGGCAGATGAATAGGTGTAGGTTTATCTTGAACATTTCAGGAAGGAGGACATAAAAATTACACAATAATATAGATCACAAAAAAAAATTTAATACCACAAATATAAACAGAAAATTGTAGTTCAAAGCTGAATAATAAAAGATGTACAGGGTAGAGAAAACTTTTCAAACACGTTTAATGTTCTGATTATAATAATAAATATATAATATAATTAACATACAGATTTTCAGCCTTTTAGCTTTCAAATGTCTTATCACATGATCTTAACTGCTGTACTTAAACCTGCAAGGGACATTTGAAATAACTTGTGTAGCTTGTCAACACTATTTTTGAGTTTCATTTGTCATTAGTATAAATTTTAAAAGGTTTTTTTGTTTTGGTTTGGTTTGGTTTTTTGCAAAACATACTAAACTTTCTCTAACTCAAAAAAACATTTTAAAGCACTGTGGAATTTAAGGGGCAAAAAGGAATCCCATAGAGGCCATATATTTACTCTAACTAACCAAGACATAAATCCAGATTACTGCAATAAATTATTTCTATTATTTGAACAGAGTAAGTAAAGTATCACATTTGAAAGACATTTGAGTTTAATTCATATCTTAAAATTGACAAAGATAGACAATCTCAGCTACACCAACTGAAATGTACTGATGAATATGGGATATACAAGCTAGACCCAGGAGCAGAGACAAATCTGTTCTTTATATCATCATTGTGGCATAAGGTCATTCAAAATGTAATTGTACTTCTTTGTAAAACATAAAAAATTGTCTGGTTGGAGCTGCAAATTTTAAATGGCTTTGTCTGTGCAATAATTCTTTATCAGCTACTATCAACCTAGTAATTCTTTGTTTCATACGCAATTTGCTGGCAGACTACAGTAACCATTTGCCACTTTTACTTTGCTGACTTAATATTCAGGCAGATACAACAAAAACTTCCTAAAGATACATTTAGAAAGAAACCAGCCCACTTTTAACCCTTCCAAGTTATCTCAATTTCCTCTTCACCATAGATATGATTAATATTAACCTATTAGCCTGTATCACTTTATTCTTTCAATGCCATGCCAGCCTTGTAGAAAGCAATCTGTCAAGAAATACATTTATAGAAATTGTTTCAACATTTAAGTGCTGTATATTGACTTTTAATATTTAAAAATGGTTACAGCAAGCTTATTTTTAAAAGCCTATAGAATTTCGCGGATATGCATGCATGTGAAATTAAGTCAGTGTGTAAGGAAACATAATTTTCTCACAATTCACCCTACACTAGTAATTTAGCCTTTTCAAAAAATCTTATTCTAAAACGTAATCTTATCAGAGTTGTCTGTCTATCTAAAATTCCTGTTAGTTGATTGCATCATGAAGTTCAAGATCTACTTGAATTCTATGTCGGAGTGATATCTATGGTTAAGGCATTTCCTTATTCCACAGTTTTACACTAACCTGATTAATAGGACAGGTCCAGAAGGCAGTGTCAGTTTAGGTTTCCTTTATAGTTTAGCATCATCCAAATATTTCCATAAATATGGAAGAACACATAAAACAGTTAAAGATGGGTTCAGTTTTATCTCCTCGGAATTCTGCAATTCATATAAATACGATTCATTAAAAATATATGCAAAAGCTATGTCGTGTTAAACCCACACACAGAGGCACCTTTCCCTAGCCAGATTTAACATATATAATTGTATTTCTTCATAGAACACAACAGTGTATTTTCAGAAAACATACTCAGAATTTTATGTGACCTTTTATATACACCTAATTCACAGAAAAAATGATTTTCAGAAAACACAACATTCTACATTTTGAGAACTTAATACTTATTTCACCACCATAAACAAATGTTTCTTGCAGTGATGGAAGAAAATAATTACCATTTTAGACATGTCAACATTTACCTGTTGCTCTCTGAAATACTGCACATTGACAATATGCTTAGTTACTTAACCCAGCTGTGAACTGAACAATTATTTATACAAACATTTTTTACATTTTCATCTGCAGGTATTTCAATTTGTTTTCTAAATACTTATAAAAATTAACATAAAATCCAAGCAACATGATGCATATATACACAGATTTGGGCGGTTTTCCCCATTTTTTGGGAGAGAGGTAACAACCCTATTGAGAATGGTTTTTATGTAGGACTTTAATGAGACTTCTGACTATATATTTTTTCCAAGAATGTCAAATAAGCTTCAAAAGCAAAAGTAAACTGTAACGCAGGTGACACATACTAAAAATAACCCTATAAATCTGTTCATTCTGTTTAGATAGTCTCCTAAGTTGTAAAATGTGAGACTGCTTAGCTTTATTGGATGTTATGGGAAAAACTAATTTTGGGGAAGTAGGCCATTGATAGTCTTATACCATTCTAGTGGAATACAGTGAAAACAGCTATTTTTAATCTTCTGCAATATCTTAGAAATAATTAGGCAAAACCTTTTTCAGGGGATTTTTTAGAGCCATAAACACATAAACTTCAAATAAAATGGATATAAATAATTTTATCTTTTAAACTAAGGTTGTGAACAAGATATGCTTTGCTAAAACAAAGCTACACATCTCAAAGAAAGATCTACAATCAGTTTTAACCTGTCAAAGCAGTTCCAGTGTTTCCTACAAACAGCAGCTATATCTTAATATAAATCTGCTTATTGAAGGATTTTTGTAAAAAATGAGCACAAAACTTTGCAAAAACAGAAGCTCTAAAAGTTTTACATTTCAATTTAAGATGGTATGTTTTGAAAAAATAAAATTAAAGAGGGAATTTGGAAAGCTGTAACATATCATATGAAAACATACAAATAAAGGGGAACATATTTTAAGCCTTCTTGTATAATCTGAGAGCTTTAAAATCTCCTTTTTCTGCATCTGAAAAATGATACTAAGCAGAATGTTAACATTGGTTGCATTTTTTGTGTTTGTGCCCAAAGCGACAGCACTCCAGGGCTTTGTTTTGGGATATCTTAATTAAACCTAAGGATGGATAAACAGATCTACACAGAATTGCACTAGGACTACAGAAGACAGACAAGGCTCAAAAACTAGCACCAATCCCTCTAGTCTTTTCAAGAATATAAATTGTAAAAATCGTCATAGCACATTCCTTATTATTTTTAAACCAAGGCATACAGCATACAAGGAACCATTTTAAGAAAATATGATGGCTGAAGGGTTTCTGCCTTTGCTCCAGTTCAAGATAAAAGTGTAAAACAGCAGTTTTAGTGCAGTAGTTATTGCAACCATAATACTCTAGCAGACAGTGCCAAGAAGTCATTAATGCAATATATATCTCTTTGATTCTTAAAATGCTGAGTTAATGGGCCAAATTTCACAATATCTAGTACTTGCAGTGCTGTCATTTTTATAGCTATCAACTAAAAATAGTATGGCAGACATTAAACAGGCATTTCTTGTACTGACCTCGATTTTGTTAATCTTATAGAAAGCTAAAAAAAAACCCCAAAACCTGGAGTTTTTCGGTTTTAATCAAAAAGCTTAAAGAGGTTCTCATTCTTTTAATTTTGAATATGTGTCTGTGTATGTGTGTGCATCTACAATTTTTGAAAATATCAAAGTAGGTTTTTGCACCTTCATTCAAAATGTCATTGGTTACACTAAATGAATCATCAATTAATTTGTTCAGATTTTGCAAATCCAGGGAAGATCTTAATTCCTAAGTTAAATATGACTTACCTCTAAAAAATTACATACAACTGTCTGTATCATCCAGTCTTTTTCTACCTATACATACATATATAAATTCAGATAAAGAAATATTCTTATATTTAGTGTAAAATGAAATCTATTATCAGCACGGGAGAACTAATCACTGAAGCTCATAACAGCAGGGACTGTAGTAGTTTCCTTCTGATTGCATACAAAATAATAAAAAAAAAAATTAAAATAAACCCAAACAAACACCAAAAAACCAAACACACCCAAAGGAAAAACTAGGTTAAATTGAGGAAATAAATGTGACAATTACTGTGAAGAAAGAAAATGTACACAAATACACCCACAAGAAAGAACAGGGAACTCTGCACGTAAGAACAACAAACCCATAAATGTGTATATCTATACAGAATGTATGGAAAACTTAAGAAGTCCATTTTCAATAGCTATCAGTTGAGGTAACTACTTCTCTGTAATATATTAATATTTTATGTAAAATTGACACTGTGGTGTATATTAAATTTGCTAACAATCTAATGGAAATGCAGTATGAGTTTAAAGGGAAGAAAATAAAAAGAATTGCTAGAATTCATGCTCCTCCTAAGACTACTGACAATAATTCTCTAACCTCTCACAAATTACATTTTAGCTACTGTAGGGTATGTATAGGCTCGTCACAACTAATAACATTTTTCTTTCATCAGGTTTGTGTTAACATTCTGCAAATCTGAAATGTTTACTGTAACAAAGTAATGCATTATATAGATAGCATATGGTTGCTGGCTTTGTTTATATCATTTTTAAATATCTGAAAGGACCGGTTGGGCTAAAGAGCAATGTTATTGCTTCCACAGTCAGTTGATGGGTTGTTTAATAGTATTTTAAATGTTTGTTAATGATAGTCTCAAGGAAACAGAAAAGCACAGAAGCAACGCAGAATGGCAATACCACAATAGTTACAAAGATTAAAATACCACTAGGGGACAGTAGAAAGTCACAAAATGAGGTTCTGCTGAAGAAAGCAGAACAAAAGGCCTTTCTTTGTCAAAAAAGAAATCACAAATACACATTTCTAAATAAAAATCATTTCACATGTGAGGGCTTTAAAATTCTGCATTAAATAGCAATGCAGAAACTGGGAGACACTTGCATGAGTCTATTTTTAGATCTTTTATTTTTATACCCATGTATTTTAAAATATGCAGCAGTTTCACTTTAAGAAGAATAAATTCATGTGTGAAAGTATTTATTTGCAGCACCTTTACAGTACTGTGATGTTCTTAAACTCCAAAAGGTATTCACCATTGCACATTAATGAAAACATACAAACTGGCCTTTGTAACATGGGTAGTTTATCTGGGAAAAAAATTATTAGATAATATATGATATTGTGATATTTATGAAGCAGTAGAAATTAATGTCTAGAATTTGAGGACTATAGAAAATGGTTAGGAAAAATTTGCTCTGTTATGGCCTATGTATGGGCACACTCCCTTACCTCAAGAGCAAAGCAGTGCACTTCAAAAGCTCATAATAGATTCCAGTCTTCATATGCTGAATCCCCGCAAAGTAAAGCAAAGTACAGCATTACCTTTTCAGGGAAAAAAGGTAACAAGATAGGAATTATACCCGTTTTTTCTTCATTTAGATCAGCCATGGACTCCAAATTCCATCTCACAGATTAGAAAGTTTGGTTCAGATCCTTGAAGTTACAGAACTTTCACGGCTTGTATAGAAACATTCAAAGGTAATAACATCAGAGAAATCTGCTGGGCTTATAGGTCCTTCAGCTCACATGAGTATAGGAAGAAAATATCTATTTCAGAAGTACTTAAAAATCTTTCATTTCCAAAGCAATGCATTTCAACCTAGAAATTATCTAGGTATTGTGAACATCTAATCCTCAGCCATGCATTTCACAATACATAGGAGATTATCCACTAGCTATGGGAAATACTGTGAATTATTTTTGTTCCTTGACTGCAAAAACACACAAAGAAGTTGCAATTGCTGAAAGATATCCCCATTCCAGAGTGCTAAAACACAGATTTAAAAGAGCAAGGCAACTGTCTCCTCACAACCTTTTAACTGTAGTCATCTCATAGCAGCATCATGAGCTTAAGCACATAACAGATCTTAGACAATAATATAATTAAGCATTTGTTTGAAAATAGTAAATCTAAGAAGTGTTGTTCTGTAATAAGGGATGGGACTTTTTTTCAAATGAAAAACTTAACTAACATATCTTTATGTGTGAGCAAGAGAGTGAGGAAGTCTAATGAAGCAATGTATGTGGAACAAATACATAGAACAGGTAGACAAATGCCCTGTGCTTGAAAAGACAATTCTTGTACTGTAACACTGAAAGGAGAGAGAGAGAGAGAGAGAAAGGAGAGAGAGAGTGAGCGCAGTGTGGGGGTTGCAGAAATGGAGGAGAAGATGAAAGGGAGAGCATTGGGTAGGAGAGAAAGGAGGGGAGGAGACAGGGAAGGCAGAGGGGAGAGATAAAGTGAGGAGAGAAAGAAAAAAGAGAACCATCTAAACTAACTCTAAATGTCTAAGAATCTGTATCAGACACCATAAGCACAGAGAAGACAAAAACTTCTACACACACTAAAGTTTATAGGTCAACAGCATAGACAAGGGACAGTCCAGAACTACAAGCCCATTTCTCAGGCAGCACAGTAAAAAAAAAAAAAATTAATTGGTGTAGCACTTCAATACCTGGTTTAATGAAACAACCCTCAAGGTAAATACACATACCACATGAATGAAAAACATGACACTGTCTTAATCTGTGTTATTTTTGTAATGTTTCTTGTGAGATGGGATGTTTTACTTTTGGAAAAATGTTTCAAACTACCCGGGTGACAGATGATTTAAAACTAGGCAGGGATGTATTCACTTGTATGAATGCAATAGCAGTCATTATTATGTCCTTGGAAACTCAGCTAAGATGTTTACTCTCAGGAAAAAAATGTATTTAGAGGTCAAAAGGACTTCTAGAAAATGACCCAGACAAAACACTTCAGCTAACAGTGTACTTCAAGCACTTCCTCAAACTCACTGAACGGTTGTATAACACAACAAAAGTACTCTTTAGAGATTTGCAGAACAGCACAGACTTATGATGCATTCTCAAACTGCAATTAAACCCATTTTTTACTAAATTAAAATCCAAATATTAAAAGGCAAAATGTGCTCAGAAGTAGCTGATGGCACTTAAATTAGGCACTAAATATGTAAACCACAATAAATAGAATAAAGTCTGAAACTACAAGTCACTCAACAGCAAATGACTGAAGTTCTTATAGTTTTGTGTTGAAGGTCTCAAAATTTTAGAGACACTACAGAAGAGATACCTTACCAGTACAAATGTTCAAAGTACTAGCATATTGTAAAAGGAATTCATCGGCAGGGAGAGCGAAATCATTAATTCAGGGTTACTAAATATTTTTATACTTGGTTTATTTCTTTAAAAAGCTAGATTCAGAGATATTTCAGAAGGCTGATGGCTTGGCTCCTTCTCTAACACTGTCTTTGTGCCTTACTGCATTTTCAGCATTTTTTTCACTTTATTGAGCTTCACATCTTTAAGCAGTGAATGATTTGTACTCACTTTTCCCTTAGCTTTCCACAGCCACTTTTTAAAATGCTTTACTATTTCTTCCAATTGCCTCTCAAGCAAGACCATTCTGCAGCAATACTTCCTTCTTCCTATTCTCAAAACTCATCCTCTCACTGCTGTGTCTCTTCGCTGCCCTCCTACCTCAAGATTCTCAGTGAATTACCCTTTTTACTTTCAATGGCTCATGTCTCTCTGATGTAAATTCTTTCCTTGCTCTTAATCTCTCGATTTTTAGTTCTTTCATAATCTCAGAAAGTCATATAATAATGTAACAACTTGTGATTTGGTATTCCCCTATAGGTCAAATTTAAGGTTTTCCTACATCAGGATACACACTTGTAACAATCAAGATTCTTGTGCTTTGATATGTTTAGTTGTAATTCTCTCAGAAGGATTATTCCTTTACACATTCATTTAACTGTAGGCTGTAGTTGCTTCTAACTGAGCTCTGAAATTTCAATATAGTTTGTAAAAAATGTTCTATTCCTGTAAGAGTTATATTAAATGAAATGCTGTTGCCTGTCATTGTACACGCACACACACACACACAAAAAGGATTTGCACATAATTAAAAAAGGACATTGTTTGCAAAAATATTTTGAAAACTGTGGCAATATCAGATTTTATAGAGAAATTAATATTCAATGTCCTGTAACAAATTAAGGAAACTAGAATACCTTTTCTTTTAAAAAAATCTTTGTATTTTATTTCAGGCAAATCTATTTTTGAGATAATAACTTGTTTCTCTGCACTAAATACAGAAAGCAATCTGGAAAAAAAAATAGTGTAAACACGCTAAAACTTAAATCTACTGATCTCCCATTTAATTCTTGGTACATGGAAAACAGTGGAGAGTTCTGATACAGCACCTGATTGATATTTCCAGGGTGTGAAAACCTCCACCGTGAGATTAGGCTGATATTGCATATTCAGACACATACAATGATATATTTGTCATTGCTATTGACCTTTATCTCTCCAGTTTCCTGACAACCTTCTACAGTTATTGACATTACAAATACCAGCGACAACGTGCAGGGCAAAGTATAACCTTTCATTTACCTTCATGTCCCTCAAATGACTCACGTACCTAGTTTCAACAAAAGCTGCAAACAATGATACTGTTGATTTTTTTTTCTTAACTTGCTAAAATGTTTTCCATTTTCCTCTTGTTCTCTGAAAATCATGCCAATAACTCACTACAAAGGAAACGATTTCAAATGAATACAGGTAATTAGAAGTGTCAAGAAATCAGCAGAGTAGGGTGTCTGCCATCATTTCTGTGGAAAGAGTGCCAGATTCCCTTTCAAAAAGGTCTTTGTCATTTTTTAATAGAAGGTAATTAATGTAGACTACAGTAAAGTGTACAGGATCCCAGTCACTTGTCTTTCTTTCCTTAGAAATGGGACCATAAAGATGTTTTGATTTCTAGAAACAATCTTCTGAGATTATTTAAAATTTACTTTTAATTACAAGCATAGCCTTTTCAGTACTTTCATTAATTTAAAAGCAAGAAGAGGCAGAATTTGCAAAGGGGACATTTATCAGGGTGAAAAGAAAAGAAGTCTTCCTTTAAAAATTCCAGAGCTAAGTAGTTTGTTTAGAAAGTGACAGGATGATTTCACATAACAGTATCCACTGAGGAGAACACTAAAACCAGACCTGGACATGGAAATCTATCCACCTGTAGCTCAACGTTCAACCATCCAAATACAGAAAGGTATTATCAATGCTTTTGTAATGAAAATTACAGATATCCAGCTTGCTGTATGTTATATATAGTAGTGGTAACAAAAACAATTATTTTGTCATTTTGATAACCATACCTCTGACAGACCAATGCAAATCATCTTAGAGCTATACAAAATTTAAGATTTCAAACAAAATTTTGCACTTTATGGAAAACTATTTATTCTGAAATCTCAAAAAAAAAAATCAAAGAACTATGGAATATGCTGAGTCAGAAAGGACCCAGAAAGATCATGCAGTCCAACACCTGGCCCTGCACAAGACACCCCAAGAGTCACACCCTATACCTCCCAAGAGTCACACCCTATACCTGAGGGCATTGTTCAAATGCTTCTTGAGCTCTGTCAGGCTGGTGCTGTGACCACTTCCCTGGGGAGCCTGTTCCAGTACCTGACCACTCCTGAGTGAAGAACCTTTTCCTAATACCCAACCTAAACTTCCCCTGAGACAACTTCATGCTGTTCTCTTGGGTCCTGTCACTGGGCTCCACTGAGAAGAGTTCAGTGCCTGCACCTCCTCTTCCTCTCATGAGGAAGTTTTAACAGCAATGAGGTCTACCCTCACATCCTGCTCTCCTCCAGGCTAAACAGATCAGGTGACCTCAGCTGCTTCTTGTATGGCTTCCTCTCAAGGTCCTTTGGCATCTTCTCAGCCTTCCTTTGGATGCTCTCTAACAGCCTGATATCCTTTTTATACTGTGGCATCCAAAACTGTACGTGGGACTTGGGGGGACTCCACACTAGTGCAGAGCAGAGCAGGACAATCACATCCTTTGATCTGCTGGTGATGCTGTGTCTGCTGCACCTAGTAGACTACTAACATAAACAGATGTTCTTTGCTGTCACAAAATTATCCAGAACTTTTCCAATTCCAATATTTTCCTTATTTCCCTTCATGTTTCCTATGGTATATCTGCCGATATATCCTTGATAACACAGAGGAATAACCATTGAATATTTCCTCTTTTCTGTTTCATTAAGATGACCATCTAGAGGGCCTCAAATTTATATTTGTATTGATACAATGAGGTATATCAATACAGAAATTTTATTTAGACAAAAGACCATGTGTACAGAATATGATTAAGTATTTTGAAATACAGACATCAAAACTTTTTTGATAATGAAAAAAGGTCTTAAAAATCTGGGAGACTGGTAACAAAGCACAGTGTATGTAAGAAGGATTATCACAAATTTTAACTTTGCATTTCCATCTGTATGTTCAGTAATAGAAGAAATTTATAATAACATTTACTAACACTATTTATTTGTGTTACAGGGAGGTCATCCATTTGGATTTTAAGGCAAATAGACATCTAAAAGGAAGACGCTGACAACCTTCTGATTTATGTAAATCAAGCCTAACACATTTCATAGTCTGCATGTCACTGCCAACAGGAATTACAAAGTAGTAACAAACATAAACAGCTCTCTGCTTTGTGGTTCAGAAAACAGTTGATAGATCTTAGGGCAGAAATTTCCAGTTTCCAGTTCACATCTTTTCTTCAAGCAATATTTCCTACTGCACATGTAGTTTCACAACTTTAGGTGCTCTCTCATTGGGAATCACTTGTGCTGTATGCTAAAATCAATGGAAAGACAAATGTTCACAAATTCCAATGGGCATGATACTATTTTCCACAGCAATAAAATTCAGAAGAGGTGCTACAAGAAATCATAAAGGTTTGTTGCCCACTCTACAGCTCTGAAGAATGAGAGTTGGAGAACCACTGTTCATCAAGCTTAATCCGTGTTTCTAATTCCCTTGAGCAAGAATGGCAAAGGTTGGAAAGAGCAGACCCGTAAATGTATTTTAATGTTAAGAGGGAATTCAACCTTTGCTCTCGGGACAAATCTGGCAAAGCAGCAAGAGTACTATTTCAGATCGATGCATTGCAGAGAAATCTACTTGAGTATTATATTTGCTATATAATTTGCTACATAAATGTACACTATTAAAAATGCAGTTGACGCAAAACACTGAAGCCTATAAATAAGAAAACAGTTTTGTCCTAAGAAGACATGAAATTATGTAGAATAGCCAGACAATATTTCTGACAAAGTTCTTGTTCTCCTATTTTTTTCTCAAAATAGGTAAAAAAACTGAAGTTAGCTTATTGCTGGACTAAACTCAGTAACATGGCAAAATTATCTTTAAAAAATACAGTAAAAAGCAACAATCCATATATCATATAAATCTATGGATACCACATAATTTCTCAGAAGTGTCAAAGTGAGCAGACAGCCTAACAAGTTCTCTCTTACAGTCAGAGATTTGCAATGAACCAGTGGCATAAAGTAATCCAAAACAGCATTGCCATCACAGGTGTTAATGCAAATCAATCAGTATTGGTCTGGTGTATAAATCTGGAGCACTCCTCTAACACCTATAAAATCAGGTGCAAGTTCGGGTCACTGTTTTGCAATATCCTAAATGTGTGATCTAACACTAAGCAACTGCTTACGGTGAGCAATCGTTGCAAGCTCTCTGTGCTTGAACTATCCCACTGTGTGTAAGACAGCAGCTCTCTGAATGTAATGCATTAATAACAGCATTAAAACATTTCAAAATTGGATGTAGCTGGACATGAGATTTGGAAGCATCTATTTAAGGGAATGGGAATCACCACTGGCTATATAACAGGGAGCAATGGTACCTAGACAAATTCAGAGTTGGTTTCCTGACACATCAGGTGAATATCTCACTATGGAACTCTTTAATCTGTCTGCTGGACTAATTAGAAGTCAAATAGCTCACAGAGGAGCAAGAAAAGCTACTCTCATTCATGGCACTTGCTATGAAGTTGAGCTTCCCACATTTGGGAAATGGCTGACACAGATTAAATACTCATATTTAAACAGACAGCAGGAAAACACAAAACCCTGGTCAACAGGCAACTGAATATTTAAAGGCCTCTGTTATTTTGGTAGAAAATTCTGCCCTAGGCTTAAAAAAAAAAAATCTGTCACAAATTCCATTATAGTGGATATATTTGAGAAAAAGTGTCTGCTGAATTCCATTTCTCTTCCAGTAGGTTCTTTTGGTTAACAAAAGCAAATTTAGTACAAGCGAAAAAATAAACAAAGAACACAACAAAAAGCCACAAAAGTCAAAACTAGCTCCATTCCTATTATTCTACTTATCTCTGGAGCTGGGCTGAAATTTATACACATGCAATAGTCTCTGCACCTATTGACATTCTCTCATATTCTTGTCCATTCTTCACTTAGACCAGAGAATACAGAAATATTTTTATTTGAATTTGGAACCTTTTAATATAAGAAAACAATTTTATTTTGAAAATTAGTATGTAAAACAAGTAAAAAAAATTTGTAATTATGGTAAAGTGTATGAATTAGTGCTCTTTTTAGCTTACTGAGCAAAGTATTTAGAAGAAAACATAAATATTATATGGAATATGTACAACAAAGTTATGTAATCAATTATGTGGAATAGTATACTAGGATTTATACTTTCAGTAGGTTCTTTTTCACTCTTAATAGATTTCTTTAATTACTAGCAAAGATACCAGTGGGGGTTTTTTTGCCATCTACGCGCACAGAGAAATAAAAGGGCCAGAGCTGGAATTGTGTGTTAAGCATGCAACTTTTGTTTTCAATTATAGCACGCACTTGAAAAGAGAGAGGAAAAGGCCTGTATTTTATGATTAAAAAAACCCATAGTGAACATTTAGCTATGATCATTTCCCTGACAATTTCAAGAGCCTCATTCACGTCAAAAATCAGTGAGTTTTGTAATAACTTTGCTTCTTTCAAAAAAAAAAAGGGTCTTCTCATGAAATCTATATGAATATTTTATAGCTCAAGCATATTAAAACAATATCAACATTTAGAACCTGCATGACACAAAAAGAGTAGCTGGTCACAAGGATGTGAGTGTCCTTCACACTGTTTATAGTCATGCATTCCAGTGGGTCAGTTACTTGTTGAAGGATGACAAATAAATTAAATAGGAAGCTGTTTTAAATTGGTATTGGATGTTGCCTCAAAACTTATCCTAATTTGCTTGCTACAGAAGTACAGATTTCACTGTAGCAGAGTTTAGCATAGTAGCAAATAGTTTCCTCGTGTGAATGTGTGCACATGCATGTAGACATCTCAATACCATGTAGGTGGAACAAATACTGCCATATTAAAGGCAATAAGGCAATATAGTTTAGTGGTTATCCTATTTGCCCGTTCTGCAAGGTGCAGGAGTATTTGGAATATCAATATAGTTGAAAAACACCCTGCCCATTTTTATAAAGTCGGTATTTTGAAGACAAGAGAAGGAAATAATCCTTGAAGTGACCATCAAGTTCTATAGATTCACCTGATTTAAGCCAATGTGGAACAATTCAAGCATTTTTACTTACTCAGTGAAGACACCTCTCTTTCAAAATTTAGAATAAATTATGTGTGTACTCCCTCCTTTAATAACAAGAAACAACATTTAATAACAAGATAATTATTAATATATAGCATGTAAGATTAATATCTAATAAAACAATAAAATCTTATAGTTATAAGTTTAAACAATAGTGACATCTAAAACATAAATTAATGTCTCAAAATGAATTTTGAAAAGGAGTTAAAGAAACTGTGTTAGCAATTTCAGTTGCTGAGGTACCAAACAAATTCAATATGAATACAAAACTATGTCAAAAGCATCTTCCCACTCACATCAGCAGCAAAACCAGTCCCTGTTACAATATCCTAAACAATATCATTCATTACCTTGTTAATTCCAGAAAATGCAGGCACAAATTACTACCATTTAGTATCACCAAGAAATTTTAGTTTTCCTAGATATTGTATTTATTTCAAATTTAATAACTAATTTTGCAACTACTCTTGGCTATAGCTTTCACATTTCCTCAAGCAACTGATGTGTAAATTCCTGGGAGGAGAAACAAAATCTTTAACTAGGTAAGACTTGAGATATGAATAACGAATTTAGAATTAGCAGCAGAACAAGATTTAGAACAGTACCGGAATATCTGAATCAGTGTGGCATCTAGGAAGATCTTACCAGTGGTCTCTGCCTCTTCATGAGTAATAAAGAATTATTTCTCCCATTTACCTCAAACTGTGATAGAATTAATCACATGATTAAGGGAGATCTGTGAATTGCCTTGTATATGTACATTCCTAGGATCTTTAAGCAGGAAATTGGGAAGTCTGACTTCCTTCAGGTTTGCATTTTTGCTTTTACGAACTGAAATCTAAAAAATATTTTGGGGGTTAAAAACAGAATTCAAGCCCATTCACTTTCATACTTTACTTTTAACATACTTAGAAACACTCAAAATTAAGCTGAACTTCTCAATGGTATTCCAATTTGATTATATTTTATTCAGAATCTACGCTCACAGTTTTGCTCTGAATAAAAAAGGGTCAGGCTTCTTTTCAGCTGGATAACTGAAATACAGTGATACAGTCCAAAGCAATAGAATTACCAAAAGAAAAAATTAGTATTGTTAAGAAACAGTTAAGTGAACTCATGTTTTAGCGCTATTTTCGCCTTACACCTAAATGCTAAACTTATGCCAAATGCTAAACTTATCCACTGTCCCAATACAGCTTTGTTGATTGCAAATAAATAGGCCAGATATATGTGTCTCTTCTCCCACATCCTCTTACACTCACAAAAAAAGTCTGTTTAATGGAATAACAGATAGTAAATACATGCAGAACAACAAAAAGGCCATGAAGAAAGAAGGAAGGAGTGTAAGATATTCATTATGAACAAACACAACAGAAAAACGTCCTGGGAAATCCCATTATTCTTTTAGAAGTCTACAGCTTATAGCAATCTAGTCTAGTGGAGCAGAAGGATAAAGTTCCCCAAACTTCATGTAAAAATAAATGTGGTAATAATTTGAAGAGTAGAAAAAGGAAACTGCCTCCTACAGAATTCATTACTCTAGATAAGCCGACCACATTGTGCAGCAAAGCCCATAAAATTTTTTCTCTATGTTCTTTCATAACTGTCAATTAAGAAATTCTGGATCACATAACTTTTTTCCCCACTTAAAATCTATGTAACATTGATATTTTTTGCATTAACATAATTGCTACGCAGTGTAGTAAATATGACTCATTTTAATGCTATATCGATATGTCTGACCTCATAATAAATATTATCGTTCTGGTCTTTAAATGTTGAACAGTGATGCTTGGGTCAATGGCATATTAATTGGAGTCAATTACTTTCATGAATTGTTAATTAATTACTTTTGGTGTTTCGCACATTATACTAGTTACCAAAGAAAAAACAACAGAACTTTTCTTCCACAAGGCAGGAGAATAACGTTTAAATACTGAACCAAAATAGAGGCAATCCATATTGTTTTAATTGCATAGATGCTAGTATGAGCCTTCTTAAATATTATTATTAAGATACTTTGGGTAAAAAACAATACTAAGAACATTTTGTAGTATAATGAGACAGCTGTAGAGTTGACACACAAATAAGCAAGTTGAGTTCAAGCTCTTTTATTTCAGGACTTTTCATGTGAGCAGAGCTGTCTAGAGTAGCTAGTCCTAGGTGCAGATCTACACAACTTGTATTTCTGAAAGATAAAACTGTATTTACAAGTATGCAGGTTAAACTGTCGTAGCACTTGTTGACACTGGAGATTACTTGATAATCTATGTATCATACCAACAAAAAAAAATGCAGACTGTGCTCCCATATAAAAAGAACAACACTGTCTACTTCCTCTCTAAAACAGTGTAATTCCCTGAGAAGTGCAGTTATGTTAGTCTAAATTCTACAGACTGAAGATTAAGATCTACAAATCTAATTGTACTTCTAAAATGAAAAGGTTACTGAGAAAGACTACTTTAAGCACTCTGGACTTCTTAAAGAAACACCAGCAAAAATGTTAGAAAGTTAGCTCTCAAAGAGCCAGAAAGAAGCAAAATTCAAGTTAGGCAAGTAACATGCAGTGGTGTATTTCATAGAATCAGAGAATCAGAGGATCACAGAATCACTTAGAAAAGACCAATGAGATCATCAAATACAACCACTATTCCAGCACTGCCAAGTCCACCACTAAACCATGTTGCTAAGTACCATGTCCACGTGTCTTAAATACCTTCAGGCATGGTGACTCAACCCAGAAACCTGTTCCAATGCTTGATAATTCTTTCAGTAAAAGAGTTGTCCCTAATAGACAATCTAAATGTCCCTGGCACAACTTGAAGCTGTTTCCTCTGGTCCTGACACTTGTTACCTGGTAGAAGAGGTAATGCCCACCTCACTACGTGCCCCTTTCAGGTAGTTGTAGAAAGCAATTATGGCTCCCCTTGAGCCTTATTTTCTCTAAACATCCCCAGCTCCCTCAGGTGCTCCTCATATGAACTGTGCTCCAGACCCTTCCTCAGCTCCACTGCCCTTCTCTGGACACGCTCCAGCACCTCAATGTCCTTCTTGTAGTGAGGGGCCCAATACTGAACACAGGATTCGAGAGGTTGCCTCACAAATGCTGAGTACAGAGGGACAGTCACTGCCCTGGTCCTGCTGCCCACACTATTGCTGATACAGACCAGGATGCCTTTGGCCTTCTTGGCCACCTGGGCACACACTGAACCGTGTCCAGCTGACCGTTGACCAGCACCCCCGGGTTCTTCTCTATCAGGCAGTTTTCCAGGTCAGCAGAGTGCTGTGCTTTAATATTTGTGCAGTTAAGCCCACAAATAATTTTCTCCACATACTTTCGTAATTGTCAAATAAGAAATTCTGGACCACTCTTCCCCTAGCCTGTAGCGCTGCCTGGGGTTGCTGTGATCCGACTGCAGGACCTAGCACTGGGCCTTGTTACACCTCACATGACTGACCTCATGCCATCAATCCAGCCTGTCCAGATCTCTCTGCAGAGCTTTCCTATCCTCCAGCATATCAACGCTTCTGCCCAACTTGGTGTCACCTGTAAACTGACTGAGGGTGCACTTAATCCCCTTCTCCAGATTGTTAATAAGGATATTAAACAAAACTGGCTCCTACAATGAGCCCTTGGGAACACCACTTGTGATGGGCTGCCAGCTGGATTTGACTCCATTCAGCACCACTCTCTGGGCTTGGCCATCCAGCCAGTTTCTATTAACTATATTTTACTGTCCTTACATACTTTCTTTCCCTTTATTAAAATCCACAGTAGAGCACATTCTATAGCTTAAGCATTTTATGTTTTCCCAAATTGCTACAAGCATATTGTTTTTAATGCAAACACAACCCTCTGTATCGATACATAGTTAATATTTTTTTTCATCAAAGGTAGAATAATTCACATGCTTAATTCCAATTCAGTTACTTTTGCACTGTTTAATCACAGTTCAGGAGACAGGACCGTTTGGGACAAATCAGCTTCAGATTTAGGTGGCCTAACTGAATGCCTGGAAATTTTCATTATCAGTATTTGTTGTTATATTTACCATACAAAGTTTGGTGTAACAGCTGTGCTATTTTCACATTTCACGTATTAGGAGTATGATTACAATTGTTTTGTATGCAATGATAAAAACATAAACATTTTAGCATCATCAAACCATTTAAGAGGACTCAAGGTTGCCCATGAAATTTGTATTTTAAATTCCTTATTTTTGCTATTTAACGATGCAATTTTAAGAAGGATGAAAAAACTTTGATTAAATATATGATTTCTAAAATATATGAAATATAGCTCATAGGGCTTGCCCAACAGGTAACTATTAGGCTAACCAGCCTCTGAACACCCTAGCTCATTCTTCTCAGACTTAGCTGAGTGCAACCTTCCTCTGTTGAAAAATTACAATTAGAAGATCCACTGATACTGCTGAAGCAGGAATTCCTTCCTGTTTATCTGTCAGGACTGCAATTTCTCAAGGGTTTCTGAAGATCTCCAGTTTAGTTATCTGTCAATTTTACTACACTTCTAAGTTAACACCATGGTAATACAGAATAATAAGACAACGGGGTGTGCAGAAGAAACATATTTAACAGAATAATATCTTCCAGAGATATTAAATTCATAAGTTCAGCACATATGATTCTGGCACAGTTTTTCGTCAAAACTGGCAGTGGATAATATACAACGGAATATGTTTATAGGAAGATTTTGGTGTCATGAAATGGGTCAAGATCAATCTTGGACAATAGTCCCTTTTTTCACAAATAGGACTGTAGCATATATAAAAAGAGAGCTTTCTATGAGAACTATTTTGAAAACAATGTTAAGGCAAGGGACAGAAACACTCAGCTAACAAGACTCAAATTAATTTTGACTCCTTCTAAAACTGCAAGCTAGTGGAATATTTTTGTTTAGACTTTCAGCGAAGCATCTTGCTTTGACAGACATTTTTAGCCAGCTGTAACTTTAAGAAAAATTACACTAACCAAACCAGGGTACCTAAAAACTGTTGTGAAAATTAACTGCAGTGGTCACTACTATTTTGTGAAAATCTATTACTCAACTAAAATACAAGAAATATTTTATGGTTGTTGAGTTATCCTTCTGCTCAGTCAGATCACATGCATTCAATAATTTTTAGAAAATCATGTGGGCAAAAGGAATGTAAAATTAAAATGCATATTTTATCTATGACTAATATAAGTTTTTTCAGAAAGTAATTTGGAAGTATCTTACTGTATCCTGTTTGGGGTTTTTTTTTATGCTAGGAAACAAGACACATCAGACAGCGTGAAGAAAGAAAATCTACTCCACTAGCAACACACTATCCAATCACAGCACATCTGCTTTTCTTCTGTGGTGATAAGGATGCACAGATGTTTTTTAATATCCATAAACCAATATGCTAACTATAAAAACAAAGGAACACATAGAATATACTACCAGTAATTCTATTAATCTTAGATAAAAACAAAGATGAAACCAGAATGAATCGGTTTCTTAAAACAAACTTCTTTCTACTTATAAATCAGAGTACTAAAGAGAAATAAATACATATGTATCCTAGTGATCTAACACCCATCCCAAGCTAGCCCCATCTTGTGTCACTGCCTAAGTCATGCAAATTACACCAGAACTGCCAGTTGACTAAGATTAATGACACTGCGCCAGCTTCTTTGTTTCTCTCTGCAGCCGTTTAGTGTGAAATACTATCCAAAAACATTATCTATCCTCTATTAATCCCACAAATTTGTTCACACCATGCACATTGTTTAGGGCAATTTACAACAGGAACATACTGAGCACAATTGCATTTAATTACTTGGGTTCTAATTACATTCATTAAAGGCTAATAAAATAAATGAAACAGCTTTAAAAGCTTCTGCAAAACACATGGGTCTTGTCTCCCTCATGAAGCATGCTATAGAGGTTTAATGTGAAACATAGATTTCAACATATATGTCTGCCTATTATGCATCTCTAATATGCACAAAGACACATAATGCATATTTATTTATTTATTTATTTATAAACCATATGCATTTCATTTCTGAATGATCCTGAATACTGCTGATGTTACGTATATTGCTAGTCATGATGATGCCAAGCACCCCAAACTAGTTTTTAATGTGGTATGTTGAGAAGGTGGAATATCAGTTTTAGCATTCTGACCCAATTAATTTAACTCTTCCCATCTCTACTACAGAGTTATTCACCCATTTTCTCTCATCTTATACCTCCATTATAAAAGTTACAAACTGACATCAGAAAGAGAGTAAGACAGCAAGAAAAAGAAGAAAAGAGCAGGGAAAACCGCATTACTTTTTTGGTATATATTTTTACAAATGTTTTTTAAGGCTCATTTCTAACATTTGCCTGAGCATCTGAATTTTTTTCTCAGTAGCTATTTACATTTAAAAACACATTCTGCACACTAGGCAGTCTAAATAAATCCCCCATGGTGGTTAAAAATGCAGCGTGTTAATAACACAATTTCCTAATTCTTATGTTTTTATGCTATTTCCATTGTGCTTAGAATGCAGTTTATGGCAAAAGACTGAGCCTGGAACATACAGTTGACAACTGTGCCAGAGAGAATTCAGCACTGGAAATTTAGAAAAAAGTGCTTATGGCGATCTTTGCAGTTACAACTGTTCATTGTTCTTGGATTTACAAGAAGATGATCCAAGTAATCAGTGAAAGAAATAAAGTTCTGGTTTATCATCATAAACCTTATACTATGTATGTATGTGGTCTTAACCGAAGATCCAACTTGGCACACTTGGAAATTTAAAACTTCTTAGTATTCTGCATCGTAAATACAATGGTAATCAAACACGCCTGCCAACAATTAAAAACTATACAAACTTACACAAGTTGTGTTTTATGAAGAAATTAAAATAAAAATTAGAAAAATCAGCCCTTAGGATTAACCTTCAAGTACTGTAGAATTTTAATAAATGTTTTCAAGTGCCATGAAACACTCAAAGGTTTGGTACAGATTCTGTGAAGTAAATCAGGTCCATGCACCCAATGTATCTTCCTCTTATAACTTAATAAACACTCTCTGGCTAGAAATTTGTTAATTTAAAAATATTTTAACATTTTCTGTAATTTTAGTCCATTGCTGAGAAAATAATTATATTTTACCTTAAAATAAAACATAAATCAACCTTTCTCATTGCAGTATGTTTCACAAGAAGCAGGTTGTGCTGGCACAGCACTTTAGGCAGTTTAACTGAGAGCAGTAAATTAACAATGGCTATATGCACCATTTTAGAAGTCCACCTTAAAATTATACAACTTCGCCACATACATGTCTCAAACTGTTTCTTATTATGAGTACAGGATCAATTCCTTTTGCAAACTATTTAAAGAGCAAACATTTAAAGAAATCATATGAATCCCTCATTCAGATATATAAACCCCTTATTCGTGAATCAACATTTGCTTTGAAGAAGGGAGGAGGGGCACCCATCCTGCACAACAAAGCAGCAGCTCAATACAGCTGCCATCTGGCTTCCTCCTGCAGTTCACTTCCCATAGCAAACAAGATCCACAGTTTAAGGAGTGTTGGGGAAGGGAGAGGGGCTGCAGTTTTAACCTTACAGCTTTATGATGAGGCATTTTTCCACTCTATAAAAACCTCTCTTAATATAGGAGAATGGAAGGCTCAGGAAATTGTTACTAGGATAGAAAGCCTTTCACTTCTGTGTTTCTGGTTCAGATCCACACCAACTCAAATATAACTGCTACCTAAAGGACTTTTTAATGAAATGAGCTAGCTGATCTCAGTACATTACCTAGTGAGTGTGCATCCATATCACTAAAAGCACCAAATATAATAAACTCTTTCCTCCTCACTGTGAAAGAATTGTTTCTCACCAGTAGCAGCTGACAACATCGAGGCATAAACCAAACTATTTAAACTACAGAAGAAGAAAGAATGCTAAAAGCTTGACACAGTGAAGAATCTGCTGCGTGGCATGTTGTTTCTGCTAAAATTCCTAAGAGCAAAAATTTGTCCATTTTCAGGTAATGTGCTAATGTCTATTGTCTTTACCTTACCTTATATACAAGTGAGGGAAATCTAAGAATCTAACTGTTTGGCCTTGCATTTATAGTGGGGCAGCTAAAGACAAACTGATGGCCATAAAATCTCTACTTTTCTTACTGTTGTCTTACAGCATGCATTCACTATTTTGCTACATTTACAAAATAGTAATAGAGCCAAAGACTCAGACTGTATGCTCTGGTGGTTCTGTCAAAGAAAGATAAATATATGCTAAAGCAATGATAAAGGTGCTGGTTTAAGCAGTAATATAAAACCTAGCAGTTTACTTGTTGCAAACAGTCCTTTCTCAATAAATTATCATTAATAACAATGAAATCCCTAAAAAGTTTCATTGACCTCACTGGAGATTTTTTATTCCTTCAGTGGGATCTGATTTTATACACACTACTGTTGCAGTAGTCAACCTGATATACAGACAGTTCACAGAATAATGAAAAGTGAGACAATTTCTTCCCATATCTAAAAAGCAGTATTTAGTTCACAGTCAAAGTAAAAGAAACTTAAAAATGAAACCTTCATGTTGTTGGCAAGGTCAAATGCTGTTCTAATACCATACAGCTGAATGGATAATATCCATTAAGACTGATCAGTGAAAAACACCAACAAAATGAATAAATAGAACCCAAAAGCTAATGACCTCAATCCCTAGCAGCCCCTTGACCCTTATTACTACAGCTGCTGGTGTAGGAAAGGATTAAAAGGGGCTAGAAATCATTGGGTTAACATATAAGGGCCCAGAAATTTGACCCTGGTTACTTACAACACATATCCTCCACTAAAAATGAGTGTATGAGGAGAATTAGAAACAGGGCTAGCAAAGGTCAGCTTGAGTGCAGCTAAACTAGGAAAAAGGGGGCTTGAAAGGCAACAAGGTTTTATTTCTCCCACAGCACTTTGTTGTAATCAAGATGGTCTAAGGACAGAAGCAAGAGTAGGGTAGCTAGCATTGTTGAATATCCTAGATAAACTTTTAGGATGCACAAACTTTTTTCATGTCTTAAGCAAAACCAGCAGGTTTCAAAGCTAAATAAAAGAACAAATACTCACCACTAGATATGTAGCACCAAGTCCATATTTCATTAGACATATGAATAACATTCTCATCCCCATGACTAGAAAACTGGACTTCGTCATTAATTGAAATCATGCATTCAATAATCGTAACTCTTTTCAAACTGCCTCTGAAATACTCCTATACTAAGCTCCTTCCTAAGTACTCAGGTCAAGATCAAAGATGGCAACCTACAACCTAACACACACAAAACCCCACAGACTTACAAACTCACCTACAAAGATNCTCTCTCTCTCTCTCTCACTCACACTGGGCAACCTTAGATACCATACCATCCACTGTGAAAAAGAAATCTTGTGATACCATCCACAGAACCACTATCCAAAGAAGGCTTTTATTAAAAAGTACACCTCTACAAAAAGACGTGTTTATTTAAAAGAGATACCTGAGCACCACAGAGGGAATTACAGCTGTCAAATAAAATTGTACTTGGCACTTCAAGAGAAAATCACAAACCAATTATAAGCAATTCTAGAAGAAGATGTCATTTTAGAGATATAGATGAAGATGTCATTTTAGAGATATTTTCCAAGAACCACCTTGGTGTTCTAAGTCTCTAACCTCAGAAAACTCACCATCAAGAACATCCTAGGTACAGCCCAAATACCCTGAATGAATGAAGGCCATATTTGAGGATGAAACGTAATATCTCTATAATTACTGTAGTAAATAATCTCTCCATAGAACCACCACTATCTTTCAATTAAACAACTGCACTTTCACAAATATAACAGTTTATCCCAGTAACTTGCCATAGCAAGACCTATGATCAGTGTGAAACTACTTGGAGTGAACAGACACACTGTAGAAAGGATTAAGTACCCATATATGAATACGTCTCAATAGTCGCTCTGTTTCTGATCTTTCATTCCTTCCTCTCTGATGGCTCTCACACTATGCCCCTATGCTCAGGTGAAAACTAGAAACAACTTCAAAATTCTGGTAAGCAAAACCTGCAACTCTACTGGATGCCAAATAACATGGATGCTGGAGAGTGATTTTACAGCACATTTTTATCTCCCTTCCTTCTCTCTCGGATTAAGCAGTGTTTCACATGCAACAGACATCTTTTTTCCCTACAGATAAGTGTCTGTCTTTCTCTCCTGTTCTCCCCCACCCCATATTATCCTGATTTTTCCACAAGTACCAACTGCTTTTCTTTCAAAGGCAGCTGAATTGATGTATGTCTGCTATCTCTGAGCAACTGTTCTCAACTTTTATTTTGCTGCTATTTCTATTTCACACATGGAAGAGCTACTTCTGTGCTTATAAGCATAACTTTTTCAAATATTTCAATTGGTGTAATAAAATATAATACAGACAGACCTCTGTCCATATTTCTTTAAAGTCAAGCCTGTTGAAAACCAAAGTAAAAGTGTGAGACAATTAAAAGGTAAATCATGGCATAATAAAAATTCAAGTTCATTCTACTTTCAAAATTCTGAAACTTAAAGAGCAATTTTCAATACTTTAAAAAAATTTTAAGCATAACCAGTAAGCTTTTTAATGGTATGCCTATAGCTCTGAATAATTAACAATGTTTAATTAACTTGTCTCCTGGAAAACAAGGGAAGTTTGGTTTTGTCACAGATATAGTCACTTAACAAGAATGAAGAAATAATTACTTCATGAAGATGATGTCATGATTCACACACAACATGGAACTGAGGATCAGGACAAGCACAAGAAGACACAATATGGGGTCAATTGTATTGTCTACATTTTTCATCATTAGTTTCTTGCATGAAACAAACTAAATACTATGAAAGAATTAACTCTTGAACCATCCATGGACCTGAGCAATTACAACAAGATGAGAAAGAGAACCATCAAACAACAGGGATTAGATTTCACTGAGGGTAGGTGAAGAGTCATGCAGTAGTAGAAGTTCAAAGCCCTCTGTGCTTTACCTGGGAAAACAGATTGTGCATAATCACTTGTGATATTTATGAAAGAGTGTTGAGTGGTGTTTATCTACTGAAAAAGAGAAAAAAAGACTGAAACAAAAAAAACCATATAAGTAACAACGAAGAAACCATGCTGTATCTTGCCAACACAGGGATGAAAGAGTCTACTCTCACAGTAACTTAGGTAACCACACCTAAAAAGCCCTTACATAAATTTATTACACTTTTTAGTGGAAACTATCTGGTTCTTTGTTGCATCCATTCACAAAGCAGCTGCAATACCTCATTTTATAAGCAAAAACATCATTTTTCAGTTCATGTTTAATAATAGCCCAGTTTATGATAAATTGCTCTTTTGATAACTGCTCTATAATTTAAAGAATGTCTTTCTCCTGCCTTGTGGTTTATTGTCCATTCATGTTTTCACGGGTAACTATTGTACCGCTTCCCAGTCTATTTTACTAAACTAAGCAACCTAAGCGCTTCCATTTAGCTGCGCCCATCCCAGTTGAATTCATCTTTATTAAAACCAGATAACCAGAAATGTACCACAGTATTCCAGGTGATGTTCAGACATATGAAACTCTTGTACAATGGATTTAACACTTAGCTGACTTAACTATAAATACATCAGATCCACAAGAACCTCTAGCTCTTTACATGTTTACTGTCAAAAAAGTGTTACTTATAGCAGAAATTGTTGTTATTTTCACCTCATATTACAGACTTTCATTCTATTTTGCATTACTACATGCTGCAAGGTTATCCAGCTGTAAGGTATTTTTGCATAAAGTCTTATGTCTTGTCTGCTCTAACACCTACTATTTTTTTAGCATGTTTTATTTTGCCAGTGTCTACAATGGAAATATTAAATCTGATTGTTCTCTGAAACATTCCTTGAAGAACACTATTTCAGCATCTGATATTTTCTTTTTCAATAACATCTGTGGTCTCACTACACATTTTTTAATCTTAATTTATAAATGCCTTCATTAGTCTACACATTGAGCTTAAGATCAACATCGTAGTCAATAAATCTAGTGAAAGGACAATGAAAAAAGGTTACCCATCACAAATTTGTAACTGGATTCTGACATTAACAGTAATATTTGTTCTCCATTCTGTATCTGGGAAGTTAATTTCCCATGGTTACAAAAGTCTTAGCAGGGTTCCCCTCTCTAATAATATTTCAGGAATCTGAATGTATCTAATATATCTAAATATATACTAGACCCTTGAGTGTTCTTCCAGTAGGATCTGTTTAAAAGCTCTTCCATAAGTGAAGCAGCATTTGCAACTCTAAAAGACAAAGGTAGGCATATTCTGTTCTTTAAAGCACAGCATAGTGGTAATACAATGCTTCTCAAAAACATAACAAAAACAGGCACATCTTCTTGCCTTAGGAAGACAAAAAGCACGTATCCCTCTGAACTAGAATAACTTTGAAGCAAAACAAACATATATGTGGGTAAAAACTGCCACAGTATTAGTATGTATTAATCCATTGTAAAAGATAAAAAACCCACATACAATATTCTTCCAAATTGCCTGCAACTAAAGCAAAGCACAATATACATTCACTTTTCCTGCAAAGAAAAACAGAGCAGACCCTTCAAGAACAAACCAATCAATTTTTCTAATTCCCGTAAGAATCTAACTTGGTAAAAGGCCTAAAAGATTTATAGTTACAAAGATATTTTTTAAATAATAAATAATAACAAAATAAGGAATATTATGCTGCTGTATCAGTAACAAAACGCACACAGAAAGCCTGAGAACTTGAAAGCTGAAGAATTGAGTTTAAAAGCCCTACCAGGAAGCTCTTGGATCATTGGATTTTTGGACCAAATCCCACAGACATTCTTGGACCAAGTCCCATGGGCTGTTAGAATAAAGTCAAAACCTCCACACTTAATCACACAGAACAATGGAATGGGTGTCATTTTTTCAGTTCATATTAACTCCACAATGAAGTCACAAAAATGAAGAGCTAACTAGCTGTTACTGGATGAATCAGTATTGAAATATACTAGAATGCACAATTACCCATTTTACCACTGATTAAACCAAAAGGTTTTAAGGAAAGAAAAAAAAATACAGATATGTCTTCCTTGACATATTTTTGTTTCTACTGATGCATAGCCAAAAAGTGTGACAACGGCAAAAAAAAAAATTTTCTCCCCATTTTCCACTGGAACCAGAAGAGTTCCTTGCCATTCCCAAGCTGTCTCTATTTAAGAGTTTTGTAGCTTTGTACCAATATCAAGCAAGTTGAAAGTTTAACTCTTTGAATCTTATATGACACTAAAATGAAGTTAATAAGAATTTTGTTTTGAGTCAACACAACAACACAGTCTCTAAAAGAAAGCTGCATCTACACCCCAAAATTGTCCCAGAATAGCCCTCCACGCTTCTAATTTGTAGATCCTCTTCTAAACGAAGTATAATATGTTGTTTGTCTTTAATGGACTAGAATATACATTAATACTATATACATTTCATTGTACTGAACTGCTATTACTGTATTTAGAAATGGTGAATACTTTCATAAGCAGCACGCAAATATATTACTTTGAAGTGGTTTATAGATCCTGCTATCTGTTAAAATATGACTTGGCTTCAAAGCCATTAATCCAAACCAGACTGTAGCATACCTGTGATGTCCAACAAGCACTAACTGGTAACATTTCCCAATTATAAACTTCATTCTTACAAATGCAGCAAATGAAGATGTGGAAGTGGATGAGATCTCATTTTGGATAAGACTCTAGTCCTTGTTAAAATGTTATTACTGCAGAGCTGGTTATACATCATCATTGATATAACAATAACAGATGTCTTACTCGTGCATTCCATTTCTGCCTGCCTTTCAGCTATGATTTTACAACTTGTAAAGGATTAGAAAAAATTGCCAAAGGATTTACAAGAGACTTCTGCAGTATTATTTAGAAGACAAGTGTCATATTGTTTTTACAAACTCGTCAACTAACATAACTCTCATTCAAAGGACTATATTATGTTTTACTTTCCTACTCTCTGAAATTATTGATTAGGGGCTAAGTTTATCAGTAAAGATTACTACATATGGTAACAGCGACAGCTAAGACCTACTGTTAAGCATTAGGATACTGCCTAAGAATACTCACACTCGCAAAGATGTGCATATAAGGAACAGTATTATATTCTCCCAAGGTTTTTATGAATTATGCTTTGATTAGTGACTCTATAAATAGTTTAAAATAGTATGGGGATTGATTTGAAGCAGTTTCTTTTTCGTTGTTCTTTCTTTTACTTAAATAAACAGGAAGATGATAATTACTATCTTAAACTTCCTTAACTAAGGAAGTGTTACTGTCAAGAATAATGACTGTCAAGAATAATGACTAGAATGGGAGTAAACAGCTGACCAAAAATATGCAAAAAGTCTGGATTTACATATTTTTGGTTTAAAAATGTGGCTTACTTTCTTCAGTGTGATAGCATCCTTGCCATCCTATTTCTTTTTTTAGCTGTGAAATAAAAACTACATTAAGACTAGCCTGTAAAATTTCACTACTGTATATCAAAACTGTGGAAGAAAAATAACTTACTTGTGTATATTTTATCTTCCCTGTAAAAATTTGACCTAAATTTTAGCATGGAAGTTAATGCCATGATTCAGGAAGGGTTAACTTTCTTAGTTATTCTTAGAAAAGCCTTATGGCATGTAAAAGACACATTATGCACACCTGTAAAGTAATAGAATAAACATTCCAATTAATTATCAGCCTGCATGGTAGCTAGAAAATAAGGATCAATTCTCTAGTTCCCCAAATGAGCATTTTGAAACAGCTAATGCTGAAGCCCGAGCATTTAACATTGAACCATGAATGTTACAAATAATCATTTAAAAAAATTTATTTTTTGCCACAAATACTTACTATTATTTCCACTGGAAATTTTCTTCTGAGGATGATTGCATAATCATATTCTTAATCTAGTTACATTTTCAGTTTCAGTTTACAAGATCAAATTCCATGTAAAATCTTAGAATTGTTCTTAAATTATTTTTTATCAAAAGTATATAAACTCCATTCCCATTCAGTAGCTAACTCATATTTATGGCAATGCAGATGGGTACAGAAATCACAAATTCACATCTGAGGTAGTCAGGGAAAGGCACATAACCAAGCTTGCTGGATTAGCCCTGCAAAGTAAAATAGAACACTGATAAATGTACCACCACACTGCCACAATAATCTGCTTTCTGGACCCAAGCTGGACGCACCTTGATCAGTTCAAGACACAGAAAGAGCAGCTAACATTCATTCGTATCACTGTGTATAGACAAGAAGGTTCAATTTACCTTATTACACAGTTTTCCTAAAATTCTACCTTTTTTCTCTAAAAATTACTTTATTAGTTTAAAAATTCCTAGTAATGCAAATTCTGAATTTCACTTAGATGTGGTAAATCAGGTGCATAAAAATTTAATCAATTTCCATCTTCAGCAATTAGGCCTAAGTGGTACACCAAACATGACCAGACCAAAAATCAGCTTAAAAAGATAAGGGGTGTCATGTATAGGTAGTAGGCAATATTTTTACAAGAAAGGCAAGCATTCTATCCACTGACAGTATATAAGTCTTTCTCTGACATCTCTAATAAGTGGGAAAAAAGGACAAAAAGACCAGTTCTGGGAGTCATCAGCTGCAACTATATTATGACTACATACAGCACTACTCACAACTCAAATCAAAACTTCAGTTGTTTAAAGGCTGAAAAAGACTTTATGAGACTATATATCAAACAGTGAAGACTTTATTTTCCCCCATTATTATTTATTTGTTCTCTGCAGGCAGTGTGCAAGTCACTGCTTTAAGTACATTGGTGTTTACATAAAAATTAGTTTCAAGGTAGAAAGAAATTCATCCTTCCAACTGGTGCAAAGTGTCCACAAGATACAAGAAGGATTTCTATGTCACCACTGTATTTCTACAGAAATTTCCAGGACACAGAAAATGTTAAGGTCAGCTGAGATTCCACTACAACATTACTGTAAACTACTACAAACAGTACTCCAGAGTCAGCCTCACCAGTGCTGCTGAGTAGAGAGAAGTCAGCAACCTGCTGACAATGCTCCTGCAAAGGCAGCCCAAGACACTGTTGGTCATTTTTGCCATGAGGGTGCATTTCTGGTTCACATTCAGCTTGTGTCCACCAGGACCCCAACATTCTTCTCAGAAAAGCTGCTTTCAAGACAGTACATAGGTTTAGCCTGGCTACAGCAGAAAATGATTAAAGAAGGCTTTTGAACAACATCAGCAACACATTTAGTGTTTAGAACCTTAAAGAACTTCATCTGTTCAGCTTCTCAGAGAAAAGTTTAAGAGGTGATCTGAGCAGCAACGCTGACTTTATATTGATATATTTACCATTTAACCTACCTAAATCAGGAAAGCAAGATAACAGCAAAACTAAGTGATAAAACTATAGCTATACAAGCTCCGATCAGACTACTTACAATTGACACTAAAAGTAATTAACCACAAAGTATTTAGTAAGAGTCTGTATTTCTGGATGACTTTAAGTTAATATCTAAGTATATTTTTGGGTAATTCAGGTGCTGAATTATAAGCAGCAATTAATGAATGAAATACTTAAAATATATATTAAGCAAGAAATCAGACTAAATGATCACGGTGACTTTCCTTCCAGCCTTGAATCAGAAAGAACATTTAAATGTGCTAGCAAATTAGATTAGATTTTAAACTCATTTTGAATGCAACCGCTTAAAAAGAAACACAGAGATTAGGCTTCACATATATAACACAAATATTATCAAATACATTGTTTTCAATACTAGAAAACTAACCATGGAAATCATAAACTCTTTTTCAAAAATACATTTTTTTCTTAAATGGCATCCTCTAGTAAGCTCTTTTATTGCTTTGAGCAGTCTCATCAACTTGCCTAGAAAGACAGCCATGCAACATGGCGTAGTCCACATTTTAACTTACCCTTAGGGACTACTTAACCTCTTGTTTTACTTTTCCTAGAACAAAGCAACAGTAAGGATAACCAAGAAATGATATATATGTCATAACTATGTAAAGGTCAACAAGGTTTAAACACTTTGGGTTCTACTCATAAATATTTGACTAATAGGAGTGCATTTTTCATCTTAAACTCTAAGATTGGCATCTCAACATGCAACAAATTATTCTGACTGAACACGTACAATACATGGTTTCCAAGTTAAATTTCTCCAGATACGTGCCTGAATGCCAATGTCAAAAATCAAGGACTGGAAATATTTCTTCTCTTACTGTTCCTTACATTATAAAGATAATTGACTACACCAGGATGAATCATGTAATGTGCCCGATTCTGATCCTGCTTACATCAGCATTAAATGATTCTGGATTCACACTAGAGTACTTCAGAGCCTGGTTTTATACAACTCATTACTAACCAAGTGGAAGCTTCATTGAGTTTGTAGATCAGAAAGAGCAAACTAGTTTTATTATGGGGGAACAGGTGACCTCGTTCAGGACTGCCTAAGTTTAGGCAACCCACATTGCCACTTCACATACCCTTGAAGCAACTGGTTTTAATGCTACTCTAAACATTTGCATAACAGAAATACACTCAAAAGCTCTCCTCCCTGACAAAATTAAAACAAAACAAATACATCAACCAAGGAAAAAGCCAAAAAAAAAAAAGCACCAGCAATCTAGAAAAATCTTTTTCATTTTATAATTGAAAAGAAAATTGCTTTGATGTGCGAAGTAATTAATGGCTACCTACTTAATACTTTACTGAACCATATACTTCTATATTTCAATTGTTTAATGTTTCATACATCTGTATCACGCAGCTGTATCATCTTCTCTCTTAGTTCCTGAACTGAAAAACAACAGATCTGAACAAGCAGCCATGCGATTTTGAAGAGACAATCATCATGTAAACGATTAATATTTTCTTAAAAAAGAGAGATGAGGGGGAGCCTAGACAAAAATTTCATACATTTACATGTTTTCCCGGCAGTTGGATTAAACAGGTTTTTTCCCCTCAAATTGGTATGGCTTGAGTTAGATTTAAAATCTGTTCCCAGAGGAGGCTGATAAATGGATTAAAGTGGAACATAAATTCCCTGTGTCACCCAGTCCCTTAAACCTTGATGTCAGTAACATGCCTAATAATTCCATTATTATAAACGTCAAATATGTTTTACATGTGTTAGAAAGAATAAATGGGTAACACAAGAAATGGAACACTCAAGAAACTGTAATGCTATTACAATGTTCCATGAAAAAATATCTAATATCTATATTACAGTGTTCACCCACTTGTATTTTGGAGTTTTATTTTCTTGTATTTTGCACACTGAATCCCCTACTATGAGACAGACCAGCATATTCACTGTGCTACCCATGGTTTGCTTTCCCTCTACAGTGCTGCATCTATAAGCTAGCATAATAGACTGAAGAGTGAGCAAAGGCAGAATGAAAACTCAGTGTGATTCTTTTTAGTAGTTAATTTGAGAAACAGCACATAGGAATCTTGCTTAGAAAATAGGAGAATTTTTATTCTACTCAGCAAAATGAAATGCCTCAGCTGAAGCAGTGTTTGCACTGGATTTTAAGAAAGATGTTGCAAAGTACAGAGAGCAAAAAAATGACAACCCTTTCAGAAAAATGACTTACAAGAAAGGACTGAAAGAACTGGGCTTGCATACACTTCCAAAGAAAGATGGGAGAAGTGGATCAGCATTACAATAATCCTGAAACAAGTAAAAAAGCCTGTGATTTATCATTTTCCCATTTCCTCAAAGTACACAGAGAAAAGTGCTTTCATTTGCAATCCATAGGCTTGGAATTAAATACTAGAAAGAAGCTTTCCAAGTTCAAGTGGAATAAAATACTGAAACATATTACCAATGGAGACTATAAAAAACTCACTGGGGAAATCTACAATAACAAATTAGAAATATTTTAGTATGATACAGCACAGTTATATTTGACACTATCACATACCTGATCAGGTTGATTACATGATCTTGAAATCAGCAGCATTCAAATTTTCCTGGTTCTGCAATAATGCATTCAAAGAATATTCCAATTCTATAACAATGAAAATATTAGAATGTAATGAGAGGTAAGAGTTTTTGAATAATATATTATGCATTTTGGAAGAAAAACAGTGAAAGAAACCTCAGGTATTTAATATAATTCCATAAGCATAAGGTGACAATAGAAATTTTACTATGCTACTAGGGGAAAAGAAAAAAATCACCCTTAATCTACTTCTGTGTCGATCCTCAAAGTTTATCTGATCTAAAATAACCCAAAGTTCCCTAAAAATTGTTATATGCCTAAAAGTTCCAGACTACTCATAATACAGCCCTAATTTTCAGGTTGGCTAATCATACATGGCTCCTACTGAAATCAAACCAGCACTGGTCACTCACCGCAAGCCAAACCTTTCATCGTTTCTTTGTGTGGGTATGAAAGGAAGGAGGCAGAAAAATGAACACAACAGCACACAATTCTACAAATTTAAGTTTTATATTAAGTTCATATTGCCAGTTGTTAGGCACTAGATAAATCAGAGAGTTAACGGGAATCTGTTCTCTCTTTCACAATTCATTGTCAAGTGGAATTTGTTCCTCTTTCAGAGATTTTGATAGAAAGCAAAAAAGCACAATACTGGAGCTAGTTTCAGCCTTGTACTTACTTTTCTATTTGACATTCTTCTGGCCGTAAGAAGAGATATAGACAAGTTACCTAGTTACTCTGAGGTACTGTTTTTCTGTGAAGTTCATAAAAATAACTGAGGCAATTCAGCAGAGCATTGCTGTCTCGTAACAATGCTTCAGAAATATATGAAAAAATTATAAAATTTTGCTGATTAGCAAAACACCACAATGCAATCTATTAGTAAGTATACTCGTAATTTCACTAGTTGTATTATTAATTGCGTTAATTTTGATTTATTTATCCATTGTAACATCACTGTTACTACGTAAAAGACTGTGAAACTTGCACATTATACCATGCATTTTGATGTACAACTTCATTTCAGCCCTACTCTTTACCTGCATTACAAAACAGTTCCTAATTTCTAATTTTCTCCTTCTTTTGCCTTACTTACATAGAAAATAGTGTACCTCTACTGCACTTATTTTTAACTCTTAAATTCAAGATTAGGCCTCACTTTTTCTTTACTGTCAACTGTCCATGTCAGACATATTAACCATTACCATAGCATCTTATTGAATAAGCACAAGCAAGAAAATGCATACTATATGTATTTTCAAAACATATTCTCCTCTGTCATGTATATTTTTGTATACTTCTGTACATGCGTGTATATATTTTTTAATTTGTATATATGTGTATGAGAAAACTCAAACTTGAAAGATTTAGCCCAAAACTGTTCACTGATTTGGATTCTGCAGTAGAATACTCCCAGGACCTGATTTTTCAGAGTACTGTGCCCAGCACTCTGTATCTTCAAGGTTCAACTTTCATTAAATTCAGCTCCATTGACAGTGCTTAGCATTTAGTGCAATGATGCTCTCAAATGTAAACTCATAGCAGAACATATGCAGGATAATCATATTGCTTAATGACTAGCATCTAATTTAGAGGTCTAATTTGTGAGGTTAATCTCTCAAGGCTCTGCTACCATCAACAGAGAGAGGTAGCCTTGCATCCCTATTTCCTCCCACGTGTTGGCACTTACATTTTCAAGGTTCTTCAGTAAGTTGAATTCCCAGTTGACTGAGACAAAAAATAATAGTTTTAGGTGATTTTCTTGCATGGTAAGTTTTCAGCTGGATCAGCTGATGGGTCTGACCATCTATGCACACCATCAGCAGTTGCAGTACTACAAGTACAGAGGCATTACTCTGAAACTGGCCAGAGCTGACTGGGATGATTTCTTTAGCCAACAGGTTATGGTACCAATATAATTAAATTAGATGCTGGAACAGAATAGCATGCATATTGTGTCAAAAGAAAAAAA
>VZDJ01007753.1:22347799-22385747 GCA_008694505.1 Cyanoderma ruficeps | reverse complement strand
AAAAAAAAAAAAGAGAAAAAACCCAAAAACCATGGAAAGAAAAGAAAATTCCATCAAATGACTTCTAAGTGTACATAAAAAGTCCATAGAGGCAAGGACAGAATCCATATTCATTGAATAGTGGTCCAATTATCTTTACACATAAATTTTCTTTCTACAGTTCTTGCATCATTCATATGGTATGTATTCCAAATTTTGCAACAAATAAGGCAGGAGTCCTTCAGGAAAAAATCTAATTCATCATATGACTACAGGGTTCTTTTTCCATACAGTGAAAGAAACTGAAATCCATTGGAGAAAAAGCAGTGTAGCTAATGCGGTGATTTAACAAATATAAAGAGAAAAAATTACCTTTAATAATTATAACTTTAATAATAACTTTAAATAATTGCATTTGAAAACAGAAAGGTATTTTCATATAGGTTTCTTTATCTGACTACAGAGAGCTTAAAAGGGCATATCCAAAGTTCCAGAAGTTTCATCACGTGAAACTACAGGAAAGCCAAATGGTAGGGTAAGAACGCTTTGGGCATGTTGCCATCTCAGTTACAGAAATTGATTTTTAACTAACTTATCATTTTCGACAGTCTTTTACATCTTGTCACAGAAAATACATAAACATGCAGCTAAGAACCATAGAAGGCCCAAGCCCATAAAAATTGATAGACTTTCTCTGGCCCATAGATCAGGCCCTATGAGCATAAAGCAACATTCTCAATATACTGTAGCAGTGCACTTTTCCTTTTTTTTTTTTTTTAAGTACTTCAATAAGCAAATAAGTATTTTATAGAAATATATATCTGGTACAACAATAGTATAGAAAAATAGATTAATTTGCTTCAATGACTTCTGTAATTATGAGGAACAAATCTGTAGATATAGAAGGAAACCAATGCCTGCCCTTTTTAATTGGTATTCTGATATGTATAATCATCCTATTGCTTTTATTGATGTCACATTCTTCACATGGTTGTGGTATCAAACAATCCCATGTACACTTTTAGAGAAAAAACTTAGAGTGACTTACCAGCTTGTAATGGCAAAACAGTTAATGTTTAACAGTGATGCATAGACCAACTGTTCTTTTTCCACTTGTTTAATACATACTGAAGATATTGTGGTTTATTTCACAATACAAGCACTTTCAGAAAGTACATTAAAACCTATGGATATAAATTAGAACATAAATTGAGGGTTCTCCCTTTTTATGAGGTAACAACGGTATCCTGTGGAGGTGTTTATTAGACCAAGTTAAGTGGAAGCATGATCAAGTTTTTCTTTCAATGAAAAAAAGTCAAGTAAGAAGAGCTGAATTCCACAATAAAAAAAAATCACATGAAATAGATTAAACAACTGAAAACCACTTCTAGAAGTACATGCACCAAACTGAATGAAGTGGGAGTAACGCATAAGACAATTCTAACTAGCACCCCAATCAGTGGCAAATGAGACTCTAGTTTTAGCATAGCTCCCAACATCAGCAACTACAATCAATAGATTGGAAAATATATATGAGTGCTAGCAGTCTCTTCGTTAATTTTGTTTCAGAAAGCAACACGGACCAGAGATTTTGTCTATGAAGAAATGGGGGGATAAAGTAAAATGACAGCTCCACCTAAGGCCATAAAAACCAACCCCAAATTTGCATTTTGTGCATGAATTGACTCTTCATTAATACCATACTCCAATTATCTATTCTCAAAACATAGTAGTTTCAAGCTCTGTGGAGAATAACGAATTCAGAATTTTAACTCTGGACTTAGGTGTAAATCACACTAAGTGATCATCTTCTTAAAGTAATAGGAGACATATACTAGTATCACACACTACCAGGTAAAACAAAACAAAAAACCAGTGGAACAAAGGTCCATTACTTACTGTCCTACACCAACTGTGCCCAAGACTACCTGCAAGGAAGGATGGTCATTACCGGAAGTCCTCTGCCAGGTGTTTTGCTCTGTCTCCCTGTCCTTATTTTCCTCCAATAGGTTAAATGTCCTCTTTGTTTCCCTCCAGACTTGTTTCCTCCAAATTTTCTTTTTCTCATAGTTTTTTTCTCTTTACTTTCTTCTCGCAAGGAAATTTTGCTTATGTAACAGACAAACTGGGAACCAACCTCAAGGCAAAAATCAGGAGCAGCTGCCTCATGCAGATACCATGGAAACATCTAAGAACAAAGCGAGCACACGATAACTACTTCCTGAGAACGTTCCTCCATCATCCAACCATTTGCAGCTCTCAGCCTCCTTGAGCCAAATGTAAATTTAAGTTTTTCCCACCTTTTGTTTTTCTTACATATTTCATCCAGCTGCTTATTGGATTTATACAGACTTCCAGCATCTACATCATCTTACAATATAGATGTCCACAACTTAAATACAGATGGTTTGATGTTTATTTGATACGGGAAAACTGGAAAGGCAGTTTGATTGATGGAAAAAAAGTATTTAATGAACTTTTTGCTAGGAACCTCTCTTTATTTTTTGTCCTCATTGGATTCTTGAATGCTTCATTTGAAATGTTCTGTATTAACTAACTTAGGCAAAGAGTGGTTTATACTTTGCATACAGAACTTCTCATCTATGTTTTGCACTGCAGCATGCAAAATGTTTCCCTGCAGCAGTTCACATCTGAGAGCGGTGCCCTCTCTCCAAGAGCATGGTATTAGCTCCTCCTGGTTTCAGTGAACCTTCATGTTAGAAAGTAATCTGCTTTTTTAAAAAATTATTTTGAAATCTACAAAACCTTGATCCAGCAGGAAAGACTACAAAATATATCCAATGTGTACATAATATGTACATGAGATGTTTGTAGATTGGTTCATACACTGATAACTTCATACTGCAGACCAATATTAGAACCTATTTCTAACAATAAGTTAGAAAACCTATTGTTCTGTGCATTTTAGACTGAAGTGTCATTTGACTTACTAAACAAAAAAAATCCAGAATGTATACTAGTAAACAAGTAAAATGAACAGAAATGGAAGTTACAGATAGCAGCATTAAGGTATTTAAAAACACCTTCACTGGAAATTATGCCACAACAAAGACAGAAAAATGTTGTTTGGTTCATTTTTTTTAAAGAACTATTGATTGTTTCTAAAGAAGCAGTAGTAATGGTAGCCAAAGACTATTTAATTATTTTCTTTTGAATCTATTCCTAAAGAAAAAGCCATAATTATCATCTTTGGAAAGACTGAGGAAAATCACCTTTTCTGTATTTCAAGAAAATTATATCCTTATGGGCCTTTAAAGTGGATATCAGATTGAAAGAACACCATCTTCCCTCCCGAACATGCATATCTCCTACTATACTCTTTGACAGAACTAAAGAAAATAAAGTATCTTTACATTAAATAATACTCCTCATTAAAAGAATGCTCTTTTTTTCCATTTCACATCTCATTTTTTGGTCTCAGCGTGAAGAATAGACTCTGTAAGTTGGCTTAGGTTCACTGCATCTCCTTTAACTGTGGAGTAATGAACGAGTTTCAAATGCTTATATTTAGGCCATAGTTTCAGAAACAGCTGTTCTTAGAAAGGCTTCTGGTTCCAAACAAAACTCAGTGAAATTCATGGCAGATCAAGTGATATAGGGTTCTTCGAGCATTTTCAATCAGAAACCTAAATGACTGACCCTGCTGACATACCCACTCTATTTGCTCTTCATTGAAGTTCTAGATTCTGTACTCTTGCAATAAACTGTAATGTTTCCAGCAGAGATGCTAAAAAACCCTCGAAATGTGATCCTAAAGCTTTCAAGAGAGAAAGCAAAGGAACAGAACCTAAAATCTATAAAAATGTCAGTTCTTAATCCATCATTTAAATGCCTGAAACCAGCAGCCTGTATGTACCTCATGAACACAATTAAATCAAGATCAATGGGAGTACTTATATTTCTTGGTAACCTGCATGGTGAATTATTTTCATAACCACTAGTCTTTTTATGGTGTTTATAGGAGAGCAGACCTATCTTTGAAATTATAATAGTTAACTAAAAACACTCACCACAGAAACTGACTTGCAATATACTTGCTGATATTTAAGTGGTGTTTAATAATACTGTTTGCCTAAGTTTGAGTCTTAACAAACTTTGAAGGAAATCCAAACACAAGCTTCGCTGGTTTTCTCCTAAAATTCAGCAGGAGTCTTTACCCTGTGCATGTAAAAGGCTGCAGGCCCTGTCCGTATCCACAGCTCTACTACTAAAACTTTTATTTTTCCTTTAAGCAGCAAGAAACAGTCATTTCAGCGTCACTTGTGAAAAGGGCCTTGAAACTGACAGCGCTGAGCCGCTGTACAGCAGGACAGGCAGCCCGCGCTCCATGCAGCGCAAGCGCTCCTGCACACGAGACAGACCCGGCATCTCGGGCCCCTCCGCCCGCTGCGGGCCGGGGCAGCCCCGCCAGCTCCTTCCGCTGCCGCAGGTCGCATGGCGGCTCGCAGAAGCGATTTGCGGGGCACCAAACAGAGCACACCCCCAGGCGTAAGGCTGCCCGGGCCCTGCTCCGCCGGAAACGCCCGGGGCTCACGGCGGCGGGGCCGGTCGCAGCCGCGCACTCCCGCCCGCCGGCGCGGCTGCGCAGAGGCGGCGGCGCGGGATGGCCGCTCGCACCGCCCCGCTCGCACCGCCCCGGACGGGACGCGGGGCGGAGCTGCGGGAAGTGGCGGCCGCGGCGGCTCGTGGGCGCCTCGGCGCTGGGCTGGTAGCAAAAGGTGCCCCGGGGTTGCCGCGATTCTCCGCCCCGCCATAACTGGCCTTCTGCCTCTCGCCGCCCGGCGCGTCCCGTGCGACTCCTGCCGGCTCCGCGCAGCCCCGGCGGTGCGAGGCATGAGGCTGAGCAAAGCCCAGTACGATGAGATAGCCCAGTTCCTGGGCCACGTGCAGCCCACCCGGCAGAGCCTCAGGAAGCTGAAGGAGAAGTTTCCTAGGTAAGTGCATCCCGCCCTCCGGCGCGGGGCCACGGCGGCTCGGTCGCCGGCGGCGGCCTGCGAGCTCACTGCGGCCGGGCGTGGGGCCACGGGGGCCGCTGCGCCAGCTCCGCCCTGTGCTCCAGTTCAGGCCCCACACGGTACAAAATCACCAGCACACGCACACAGTCGTCGACGGCCAGCGACAGCTCGCTGAAGTTGCCGCTGGGAGGAGGGTAGTGCTCCACCCTCCGTGACCTGAGGAGTTGGCACAAAATAAAAAGCGCTTCCCCCGGCGCCCCCAACACACGTCCAGGTGAAAGTTCTTAGGAGCTTTCATGAGCCTCTTATTCACCAAGTAGGTCTTCTCATGTGAATATACCCTTAGGGCTCAGGCTGGACCTCTGTGGCTGAGGCCAAGTGTGAAATCCATCCTGCAATACCATTGCCCCTGTTTCTTAGGGAGAAGGGAGTTTATGGATCCATGATTCTCTGCTTGCTGCTGCATTCCAGTTGAAACTGGAAAAGGGATCATGTTTTTACCTGTGGCCGTTCATGTGCTTCCTTGCCTGAGCTGTGTTCAGAATTCTCAAAGACTTTTGCAAGTGACCATGGGCTAGGATGGAATGGTATCCATGACAGGATGTGCTCCATGTCCCAGTCTTCATTGCTGAAATTTACTTACTACCAACTACAGCAGCGTTTTAGACAGGAACAATGCAAGGTTTTTCACTCTCTTCAGATTTTGGGGAAGGGTTGCTATTGCTGAATTGGACTGGAAAGCAAATTGGGTTCTGTGGGGAAAAGAGTGGTTCTATTTCTAAAATCACCAGAAATAATACAGAAAAATGTAGAGGGTTGGATACTGTATCTGCTTTGGTGAGAGAGAGAAATTAGCAAAACAGAAAATCATTCATATGCTTCCTGAATGAACCTTGCTATAACCACAAGTGTGGCAGAAGAAATTGTCACTGTGTGTAACTTACAGTAAGTGGACGAAGAACCAACATTAACTTAGGCTTTTAAACTGTCCAGTGAAATCCTTTGCTTTTCAGGAAAGTGTTGGAGAATTGCCCTGTTACAGAGAAGAAGTGATAATAAAGCATTGTGGTTGGTTCAGGGAGTGCATTGTATTGCATTTTGGGAACCCAGCTCACCTTGCACAGTACTTCTGCAACTTGGAAAAGCACTTACCATAACAACATGTGTCTAAGGAGCTTAGACTGGCATTATCACTTGAGTGCTAATGAAATTAGTAGAGGGTATTTGTGTGCATTTGTGTGTGCATGCATACGCATGCATACACATGTTCTCTTTTTCTACTCTCCTTACAAAGTTGTCTTGAAAGGAGGTTAGAATTTGGGTTGGTTTTCCAGGTCAGTCACTATTTTTAGGAACCTGCTTCCAAGACAGATCTGTAGGCACATGAGTGTTTGTAATCAAATTTGTCAAAAAAAAGACTGGTCTTTTCTGATACGTTTTACTGCCCAGTTCACTCGGTGCTGCGAAAGATACATTGAGTCCTCTGCTTCAGAACTTGACTCCTGACCAACTGTGTGCAACTAACAGTATAGGGTTATTTAGGAAAAGAATTACATTTTTTTTCCTCAAGGAGCTGGCTCAAGTGTGAACACTGAAAGGTTAGCTGTAGTAGTTGCTTCCACAATTAAGTGGCTTTATTCTTATCTTGTTATTCACATTATGACAGGAGAATGGCTTCTTCTGAATTTTGCTTGTAGATCTCTCCTGAATTTTGTTTGCCCATGCTAGAAAGCTAAAATCTCTATGAGTGATTAATTGATAGCTTTCATAAAAAATGCCTGTCTTAAGTATATTTTGAGGAGGTCTGCACATCTTTCTGGGAATGTGATTTTTTTTGTTGTCTTTTTGTTTATTTCTCATAGCAGGTCAAATGCAGAAGATAAACAATACATTCCAAGGCTTTCCTTAGCAGTAAGGAAGGTGTATTGAAATAGATACATTAAAATAAATTCATAGGATGTGGAAAACAGGCATCCTCTACAACCCTTATCTTGTAAAAGAGGCCATCTGCAAGCTGCAGAGATTTGTAGACTTTGTATGCCATCTTAAAGGGGAGGCTTTTTCAGTGATGTGTTTGATAACTGTGGAATAAGTTTTTCCTATAATCTAGAAATTTTGTCATTCTCTTCTAGGACAAGAGGGATCTCACTGGACTTTCTGGCTGGAATTTTTTTTTTTTCTTTAGGAAAGCCAGAATCAACTAAAGTCCCCCCACCCACCTGAACTTTCTAATTCAGTCTTTTAAAAATATATTCCAGAATCTGTGATGGTACCTGCAGTGTGATAAAGGTGTCCATAGCCAGTTTCTCATTATTATATGGTAACAGTTGCTGATTCAAACTGGAAAATACTAACATCCATAATAGCTGCTTTCACCTTGCGTTTTCAATCTTTCCCCAGGAAGGATTGGTATTCCACTGGTAATGCAATACATAAATTGACAGTTTTCAAATATTTCTGGTTCCTACTGCCTCATAGATCTTGAGAGTCTTTGGATTTCTGCATTAATCTACTCAGTTTTTTTCTAATACTGTCTTATCTCTTGGTTCCTCCCTCAGGTGTTGCATTTCCTGAAGCCTCACATTTTATGCTCCTAATTTGTATAAGATCTCTTTCATGCTTTGTGAAAGGGCCTAGTCTTGTTCTGCAGTTTCTGCCTAAGAATATGTTGTAATTTCTGTAAACCATTGCCACAATTTAATGAAGGTGGTATGCACAGGTATGCTGGGTGGTAGCTGTCAACCTGACCTGTGCATCTAAATAATTTTCTAACAGGGTAGTTTAGGCTTTACTATTATTCAACTACTTCAGGAGGTGAGATTATTACTTCAAACAAATATTGCCATGTGACTTATTAATGTCAAAAAGTCAAAATTAAACTGCTTCTCATACTGTTTGTAAGTTTTTTTAATACAAGCATTGGACATTCTTGTATTTCACAACCCTGTAACTTTTCATACAACATGGATTTAATCTACTTTGCTTAAAATCCAGTTATTTTGCAAAAACTTGGGTATCCAGTTGCTGTTCATTTTCTGTTAATGCTGTGCTTTGTATTTCATGCCTGGCAATTACCAATGTATTATTAATTTCTTTATTCTTAAGGTATTTGTTATATCCGTAGCAGTTGTCTCCTAACATGTTTCCATTTAACAGCAGGGTATTTGAATGACCTGAGGATTATCAAAATGTGATTTTGAGCACTAAGCACAATAAATCTCTGCCAATATTGGATCACTGATCCGTAGTTCCTTTGATCTTTTTCACACATACACCACTGGACTGATAATTCTGTATATTCAGTGTTGTGCATTTCTTTTGAAGTGAACCACCTTTTCTGCTTAGTTTCTCCCCCGAATTTCTCTATTTGCTAATAATTTGGGGTTTTCTTTGTTACTTCTGTATTATATTTTTCAGCTTTCCCTTCAGCTATGGACTCATGGTCTTCTGAGATACTCTTCTTCATGATGAGACTAATGTCTAAATTGAATGAGCCATTGTAGTCTGGTTTTAGGCCATTGCAGGAAATGTTCTGAGAAAGTTAAAATCTTTCTTTTCAGTGCATGTTTCTCTCTTAAAAGGTAGTTATAGCTGCCTACAAATAGAATCTTCTACATACAAATCACCTTAGCACTACCTATTTATAGTGACAAGATGCAGGTTAGACCTTTAAAATTCTATCTTTTTTCAAAGACTATTTTAACTTGCCCAGAGAAGTCCAACTTCTGAAAGTTAAATTCTTATCCAAATTGATATTCTAGTACTTCAGTTTAACTGTTTACTGTTTTAGTTGTTTCAGTTCTTCTGTATATGGCAGAATACATAGTTTCTCTCAGAAGCTCTTTCTGAGGCTTCTTATCAGTAGAACATAATTGAATTATGAGTAGACCCTTCTCAAATATATACCATGTACGTATTTTCCTGTTCTTTGTATCCAATTCCGATTCAATATTGTAGTTTCCTTGACTGAGTCAAGGAAAAAAACCAAGACTTTGTCTTGGTTTAAGACAATTTAAAGGGGAACACTCTTAAATGAGTTCTCTGTTTTCACCTATGCCTTTCCACCAGTGAGGAGAAACAAAATGTGAGTAGATGTAAGTGAAAAAAATAACAGTTTACTAACAAGTGAAACTGCAAAATGCAAACATCACAGTAAATAACCACTAGATAGAAAATTGCTAAATGTCACAAACTCCCCCAAAACAGAGAGACCCAAAATGGGGGAAATATCCTTTCCAAGATGGCCAAGGGCAACCTCTGTAGGGAGAGAAAGGAAAATGGTATCAGACCCTGCCCCCAATATGGTGCCTTTGCAGGCGATCGCACCGTCTGGGAAACAAAGGGGAGGGATAGGGGCAAACCCTTGGGGAGGCAGGAGTTTATGGAGCAGTTCTAGTGACAGATGAGAAGTGTTGGCACGTGTGGGGTCAGCACCGCTTCCTGCCAGCCTGACGATGTTGGTGCTGATGTCTCCAAAGTGTGGGTGTGTTGTGGGGAGAAACCGGTGTTGGCACTTACAGGAGGTGACTGGGCCCCAGCAACCGGCTGGCTTTGCAAACTTCAGAACAGTTTTTGGTTGTGAAATGCAGTTTTTCCAAGTGGCTACTATTGCAAGTCCAGAAAAAAAAACCACAAACGACCACCCAAAGTAATCCCTCCAAAGCAGAGCCTCCACTTTCAGCAAATGCTGCCTGCAGAGAGTTCATTCCCCACCTCCCAGCTCTGACATAAAAAGGGACTGCAGCAGTGCCCTCTCTGCCCTGTGGTTCCATTTCTGGATGTGTTGGATCTTCAAAGAGGCCGTAACAATCTTCGGGCATGGATGCATATGGAATACAGTAACATTTTGGCTTGCCCATAATAGTCTTCCTCTGGTCTCTACCAGGCTTTCTAAGGATTAAGCTTTGGTGACCCAATTCATTATGATACTGTCTTGGTTTTGGGGTTTTTTTTAATGTGAGTTTTTTTCTGGCTTGGTTCTGTTCTGAGTGTTTGAGTTTCTTACACCAGTTTGTGCTTGAGTTGGAGATTCCAGAAACTGGTTCAAGTTGTCTCCGTAGCCTTGCGCATCTTTTAGTGATTCCAAAACCCATACTTTTCAAGTTGTTGCACTGAACTGTTGTGAAATGTGTTTCAGTCTGCTGAGGAGTGCTGTATTTTTCCATGGCACAGTTTCTGTAGCCTATATTGTTTCTCTTCCTTTTTTCAAGTTGTTAAACAAACTCAGTGCCTCTAGCCCAACTTTCCTTCAGGTATCTTCACTTGTTTGTGTTCCTTTAAAAGGAGCATTAGTTTCTGAGACTATTTAAGTGCAAACTGAGAGATTTTCAAAGTACTAGAGTTTCGAAGTATCAGGTGCTTTTATCAGCTTACTTTTATCAGCCGCTACGTGCAGTTCATCACTTTTGTGCCTCTATTCAAAAAAGTACCATCCTGTTTGTGTCCCTTGTTTGAAAGCTTACTTTCGTGTGATCAAGAGGGGCTTTTTTCACAGCAGAAAGGTTAAGGGAACCTGGCATAAATGGAAGAGAAGTACTTCTTAAATTTTTTCTTCCATTTTTTTCCCCCAGTAAGCAAGAGGAAAATGTGATGCACTGCTTCATATTGATATACTTGAGTATGGCTATTTGGTTTTAATGTATGTCACTTCATATTTGATTGTTGGAATGCACACACTTTCTTCCCACAGCATATCAAAGGATACACATTCCTGTACATTGATGACCTCTGCTCTTCATTACTTAGTGTCACTTCTGTTTTCCACACATTTCCACACAGTAATTGTGTGGAAATTATCTCCACGTTATTTGTCCAAATTATTGATAGCTTTATTAAATGACACCAGGCCTGGACCTGGAAAGCATCTCAGCAAGATTTTTGTTTAAAAAAAAAAAGTATCTACAGTAATGTGTTAAAATGCAAGTTGGAAAAAATAATCTGTTTATTATTTGCTCAATTTTATCACTTTCTCTGTGATGATCCATATTGAAACAAAAGCCCTGAAGAAGTTTAAATGTATGGTATGAATGTTATTTCTTTAACCAGCAGCTCAAGACTGAGGAAACATTTTTTTTCCTGTTTTGCAGTGTCATTGTTGCCTCTGGTTTTGTTTTTTAGAGTTGGGGGCGGATAGGCCTCTCATTTTCCTTATGAAGCCAGTTTTATTTACAAGGCAATATACTGCTTCTTGTGAATAATTTTATTTTGCTTTTGTGCAGTTGCTTAGATTGTCAAGCAGTACTGATAAGCCCACGGTGGTTGTGGTGAGAAGCAGAAGGGTGGAACTGCTCTTCTCTTTCATCCCCCCTTTTTCTTTTTTCTTTCCAATTCTGTGTTCTGGTGTCTGCAGCCTGCAGATTGAGTCGAGGTGGAAGGAGAATTCTTCGTGCTTTTCTCTGGTCCTCTTTGGAGGTGCTGTTAGGTGGGAAGGCAGACTGGCAGTGAGGCTCGTGAGCAGAGGGCAGATAGCTGCCTCCATGCCTCGCAGAGTTCGAGGCTCTGAACTTGGGCACAGGATTATTAGACAGGTTGTATTTATGAGCAGGCAGCCTGCTGCTGTGTGACACTTGAGTTGCACTCTCTTCTGCCTAGAAAGGTTCTTGTCATAGCAAGCTCAACATTTTTCTTGTAACTTCTGCTCTCCCTGCTCTTCTGAATAGCTGATTAATTAATTTGAAAAGCAGAACAACGAGCCTATTTTTCATTTCTCTGCAAGCACTAGCAAATCTTATTTAGAAAGTTACCTTTGTGCCTACAAGTGCTAGAAACATATTCTGAAAAAATAGAGTTTAAAACCACATTTTAAACTCCCTTTTTTCTGTATGCTCAGTACTTAACAATGACATGGATTCATGCCTGACTGTATAAACGATCTTATCATGTGGCAAATGCTTTGTACCACTGTACTGTATTTAAATGTTCTGCAGGATTTAACCAGAGTATCAATGAAACTGTAGAATTTTTGAAGTTTTATACTTTCTTCTTCTTTTATATTAGACTTCAGAGTAAACAAAGTTTGACATGGAGTTTGGTTTTGTCTACTCTATGTAGCAAAAACCTAATATAATTTAAAATTTGTTATGTACTTGAAGATGCAGTAAACTTCACAGGAAAACAGATTCATAATCAGAGATGACAAAGAGGTCATCATTAATTGAAAAGAGAATTAGCAATGTACAAGTTTCAAGAAGTAAACTGCAGTAAAATGTAGCATATTTAAATAATCCTAAAATGAAATAAAAATTAACTGTGCAAAGTAGTTGTGTGACAACTGATAATATTCCCTTTGGAGAGATGTTCTTGTTATTTGAACCCTTGGTAGAAAATCGACTATATCACAGCTTTGATAGGCTGAACCAGTGAGTGGTTTCTCTTTTCACTTAAATATTGGTGAGCAAGCGTTAAAGAACTTGTGACTGGTTGGATTTGGTATGACTTGCTGACAAACTGTTTGCTAGTGCCATGACCCAAAATGGGAAGGATACCAATCCTCTCCTGTAATATGAAGTATTGTGTGAAAGAAATCAACAGCATCAGCGTATAACTCAGAAAAACTTTATCTCCTGTATTATTCGTTAAATTAAACAGAAGATACTGACTTAAAAGTTAGGTATTGATAGCAGTGGGAGGTTTCGGAGTGGAATGGAAAGTACAGTTTTGCTCATGATTGAGGCTTTCCCAGCACCAACAGACAGGATTTAGGCAGAAAACTTCCACTGGTGCATGTAAATACTTGATTTTCAGGACACGTACTTTCTTTTGTTTGGAGAGATAGAAGGGGTTTTTTTGAGTTGTTTGAATATTACCTATTTACAGAAAAGTAGATGTAATATATAAGTGTGTGTCAGTGAGAAAGTTAATTTTGAAGGAAGTCCATCATGGTTTTGTGTCCCATTTTTTATAGGTGTAGTCATCTTCTTCCTTACACGCACTCCCACATATGTTGTCCATTCTAGCAAAATGCAAACCTATTTTAAATGTCAGTCTTGAAATTTTGTTTGAAATACACAAGGAAAATTAAAGTTTTATTTTCTGAATTATTGAGTACTGATAAATCTTCTCTCTTAATATTTTCCCCTTCCAGTTTGTGAAGTGCTGCCATATGGGAGTACATTCTTTTAATTAAAAAAAAAAAAAAATACACAGAACAGGACTTACTACACTTGTGAAATTCATTTTGGCTGAGTAAAGGGAAACCTTTTTTGGCCTTGAGGAATTTATACAAACCACTTAGAAGCCAATCCTATGTCATTCGAAGATTTGATGGTGAAATACAATGATTGGAAAGGGCCTTTTAAAGCAGATGTGGAAATTAGTTCCCTATAATTTGAAAATGCATTCTGAGTCTGTTGGAGCTGTGTGTTAAGTGCTCTTGTTTAATTCAGGAGAAAAGAAATCAAAAGAACGAGAGAGAGAAAAAAAGCAGAAAAAATATAGAGAAAAGAGAAAACAACAGGAAGAAAAAGAAAAATGTGGACAAGAGGGAAAAGAGATAAAATGCAAGTGGAAAAGAAATGAAGTGGAGAAAAAAAAGAGAAAAGAAAACAGAAAAGGAGCAGAAGAAGATTTTTAAAAGGGAAAGGAAAAGAAAAAAAATCTTTTCACATGTCAAACTTGGGAGAGTTGTCTTGGTCACCATATACACTACTGTGTTGCTTTGTTTAATTTGGTTGTACTTTCTGACACTTCTTAAATTCCATGGATGTGATAGTCACCAGTAGGATAGGAATGTAAGTCTTGTGGCATAGTCTTTTTCTAAGTACTTCATTTTAAAGCAAGCTTGGTGTCATCAGACAGACCAACAGATGTCTGTAGATTTAAGGGAAAGATTATGGTGGTTGTTAAGGAAGGATGAAGTGGAAGTTTTAACACTGACCATATGTGCTTTTTAATTGACTTGTGGATTTTAGGATACCATTATATTCATGTTGCTTGTTTTTAAGGAATATTGTAATAGAAATGGTAATTCTTGATTGTATTTTAGAAACAGCCCCATAATGTATCATTCTTCGGAAGCCTGCAAACAAGTCTAGGCTCGAGTTTTGTGAGCATAGGGGATTTGCTACATCAGAATGGAAAATATTTTATTCATGTGTTGTTTTTTGTACAATCATATTCTGGGCTATATTACAATGGCACAATAAATTGCTGAATACACTGTCTGCTGAATATGACCTCACCATGAAAAATTTGATGCATTAGAGTAAGAAAGGTTGGAATATATCAACCTTAGCTGACAAGGGACTTTGAATTTTGACCTAACGCAGATGACCTTTGTGTGCAATAAAAGTGAGTTTAATCTCCAGGTCAAGGTTGAGGTGAACGGTAGGGCAATGTGCATTGGTTTGTACTGGCTGTGTCTGGATCACACCTAGCAAGCAACAAAATCCAAGGTCTTTGCTCTTCAGAGTAACCAAATGCTTGTTTACCTTAACTTTACTCATATCTGTTATACCACCTTTAAAAACTTGTGGTACTGTAGACAGCTAACTCGTCAGCAGCTGTGGACTTGTTCATTTGAAGCTCAGTGTTTCAGAATAAGAGGCATAAGGTGTGTATATTCTGCTCCTATAGATCCCTGAATAGATAAATAAAATTTCTGCTCTGGTGCGTAGAAGGCTGTTAATGATATTGCCTTGCAATGAATAGGGTGAAATCTAGAAGCTTTGTTTCTTTGACTGCTGGCCTGCCTTTTGAACATTGGAAGTTTATTCCTAAGCATCTTATGCTTTTAAGAGGAGTGTAATTAAGAGAGTTCTGTTATGTTTCACTAGGCAAATACAAAGGAAACAGGTCCTTTTGGCACTCCATTGCTGTAAAAGATATTTGATCAAAAAAGCTAAGTTACAAAATGCTTTGAGGGCTGTCTAGGTTACCTAATAAAGACATATAGATGAATTTAAATAAAACATTATTGCATATATGGTAGTCACAAACAAAATCTTTTTAACTAGCTCATGTTCTAGGAATGCTGTTTCACTGATGTACCAAAGGTACATTTGCTGGATACTTTACACATACAAGAGTGGTAGCAGTGGTGCTGTTGGAAAGAGAGAGTTCTCTTTAAATCAGCCAGGGGTAAAAAAAAAAGTTTGAGACTAATGGAAAGAACCTCTACTCCTTTAATAGAGCCTGCAAAATATATTCTCCAGGACTGATCAGCTCTGAAGGCTCTAGAGGTTTGATGATTGGAATGGCAGGAAATCACGCTTTCAGGACATAACGAATTGACTAGGCCATCCATCATTTGTTAGCATGCGCTGAAACACTGGGTTTGTGTGCAGAGGTCTGTGATTTAGTAAATACTTGGGAGATGAATAGAGCTTACACACAAGGGAAGATATTGCTGTCCTTCAGCAGCCTTAGACACAGATTCCTGCTGAGAAGGCCGTCTGACAGCAGCTCATCAGTAACTGGCCTGTCACAGTCAGTGATGCCCACCAGCCATCCCCAGTATATTAAATGCATTTTTAATATCTGCTTCAGTAGATTTAATGAAGAAAATTTAGTTTCCCTACTCTGATCACTGCTTTCTCAGGTGTTTTAAAGCATTGAGCAAAGCACTTCCAAGAAAGGAACTGTGCTGATAACAAGAGGAGTTCATTGAAAATCAGAACGAAACGGGGGTGTTATTATCCAAATAGTTTCCTTAAAGCAAAACAAAAATGTTTGGAAAAAGCAGTGATGATCTTAGAAACAATTGACCCTCCTGCAGAGGGACCTTATGCAGCAAGCTGTACAGCAGCAGAGATGCAGGGCTGGGAAAGGTGTTTGCACAGTGGTTCTGTTTAGTGTGGCAGAGCTTGCCAAAAGGCAAAATTGCATTTCTTACGCTGTCATGTATTAGTAGCAGAATCACATCATCATTCTGTCTGGCTTTTCAGGGTCCAGAGGGGAGGGTGGCTGTGAATGGAAAGAGTGGAATAGATCAAGTTTTCAATTGCTAGCATAGACTTTTGTTTGGTGTTGGCATTTTTGCAAGTGATGCTTTTGGTGAAAGTAATTGTAGTGTTACATGGTATTATATAAACTGATATAAGAAACAAATAATAAGACACGATGGAAAATAAAACTGCTGTTTTTATAACTTGGCAAACTCACTGAGAGTTATTCAATATTGACATTCTATGTGTAAGGATTGTACAGAATTATTTTTTAACTTCATGGCAAATGATAAGATCTTTTGCTGTCCGTACATAGGGATGAACTTCATAGTTATTTGATTTTCCTTCCAACTTTTAGGTAAAACCTCTGTTTACGTAAAAGCAAAAAAGTTGATTTTCATTTTCCAGTGGGATTCAATGCTCATGATATTTACTTCAAGACAGCAAGACAACTTGATTTTGTTGCAAACATCTATTTGAAACATTGACTTCTTGAGCTTTTTCTCTCTCAGGAATCCATTCTGTGTTCACAGAAGAGAAAGCAAGTCCTGAATGAGACCTATAAATTTGATTCTTGAATGTGTCAAAGCATTAATATATTGAATGCATATTATTATAAAAATTTAAGAAGTGTCCTAAATGCTTACATTTTTATAGTACACAACATATTAAATAATACATTTTCTTGTTAGCATCTGTTTGCTGTCATTGTTGGCAGGACCTATGATTTATTACTTAAATTAATGACTACAACCATTTTGGTGCTGTTATATGCCCCTTATGGCTTATCGCATCATTTTAAAAAACAGCATATATGCTTCTATGAGTGTAATTTTTTAACTGTTCATTCCTTTATGTTCCTGGTGAAACTAACATCTTTGTTTGCAATGTGAAAGTTTCAGAACTTGAGTTGCATTCTAAACTGAGAGAAATAATGCTAAGGAATTATTTCTGTAAGAAAATACGGTACAAGAACTAATCCTAGTAAAATTGTCTTCTAAGACAAGCCTGATAGAGAATTGATAGAAAAACCAACAACATTGAAAGAGGAATGGAAAGATAAAGCTCTGCATTCTTCTGATCAGATGATGGTTAAAAACCTTGTTCGTGTTTTTGTCTGACTGATTGGTGCCATACAAGTACATTTCAAACCCCTCTATGCATGCTTTGTCATTAGTTTTCAGCTTGTATCTCATGAAGTCCTTGTTGTCCGTGGACTTCAAATGAAGAATTTAGAGTAAATGAACTTCTTGTCAAAAGTCTTAAATTTGCCAAACAAGAACCTGTGCCTGTTGTGGGAAAAATGTTAGGTTTGTGAACAACTTAGGATGAAAACTTCTGTTTGTAAACAGTTAAAGCATTTTTACGTATTTTTTTGTTTTAATTTTGGAACAACCTTTTTTTAAAATTCTTGTGTCCATAACATTTTGAGTAATGATAGAAGTAGGAGATATTATTCCTTCCATCGTGCACACCAGAATATCCAGTGGCCTGATTCGTAGTGACAGTCTCTTTGCTTTGTACTGGAGAATTGTTGAACTTCACTATCTTGCTTTATCCTTTTCATCTGAATAGAATGTTGAAGAGTGTTGCTGTCCATCCAAATGTGGAGAAAGGCTTCAGATCAGGATGTAGTGCTGAACAGGATTTTATTGTTTGGGTGATTGTCCTCAATTTGCATGTCTGTATTTAGGCATTCAAAGTCTTGGCAGCATTTGGTGGCCTGGTTTCCCATATACCTCCAGAAACTTCAATACTGAATAAAAATATCCTAAGATAGCACACATTCTTCTTTTACAGAAAGCAAAATGTTATCTAATATTCCTTTGAACAAGATCCATGTGATAGCATAGATATTCTCTTATGCAACACAGCCTGTCTGAAACCCTTTCAAAGGCAACATGGAAACTGTGACCAGGATGGAGGCAATACTCCTGTCACTGAATTACTGCAGAGGATCTTTCCGAGTTCCCTGTTGTTAATTGAGGACACAGGCAACAATAGAGACGTGATGTATCTGTTTCTATTTGTGGTTGGCTGCAATATGGCAGAACTTCTTATCAGTCCTCTGTTGATACTCGTAACATCCAGTCCTTTATTGCATCTCTTTTGTGGAATATAGATGCCCATTTGGAGGTTACAACATGTGGACAGTACAGTAACTTACAGGCACAGAGTGAGTGTATGTTCCTATGTATGAATGGCCTTTGAACATTAGATGTTTATGGCACTAATACAAAATCAATGTTGTAAATGTAGCTCTCCTTCAGTTTTCAACACAGCTGAGCAATGTGTGCTCCTAGACAAAAAGAGAAAAAAAACTTGAAAGCTAGGTCTCTGGTTCTTACAGAGCTTAAAAAGGAAGATCTGCTTTAACCAGTTGGCAAGTGCTCCAATAAACCAAGCAAGTTCCAGTCCAAATAGAGTTCAATGACCTTATTGCAATCTAACACAGGAATATGTTGTCCTTTATCCTGTTATTAGGAACAGGAGAATATAATTGTTGACCAAAAAGAATAAGTTGGGCTACATTTTTTGTCTTATTTGTATGGTGTTACTTTGACATCAGTGGTGTGAGAAAGAAAGTGGTCCCTTATGGAATAAATTCATAGTTTCAGTCTAAATATTTTCCTAGCCATATCTGTCTGCTTGGTATGTCATCTAAGTGCTAAGCATTTTTTTCCAAACAAATTCCATTGGTTGCCCAACAACTATTATTCACAAGATTCCTGCTTACACTTTTTGTTTTAATTTACTATTTAGACACAGACCTCAACAGTGACAGACGATCATTCTTACACATTGTTACTTTTTGTGGTTTCAAGGTTTCTGGATAGAGAATTTTGTCCATTTATCTGCAATAGATACCTGCCATTCTTACATTTTAAATCACAGTAATTTAAAGATAATATTCAAATGTTTCAACTACTGTGTAGAAAGGAATATATTTTTATGTAGACAGATTTAGGGAGTTCAGCGTGTATCACATATTGCTTGTTTGTGTTAGTTTATTTCGTAATACTTAGCTCTTTTGTTTCTTTTTCAATGATATCTCTCTCTCAGTGGAACTTTGTATTAGTGGATCAGGATGTTTACTGAAATAACCAGTTGAAATTATTAAAATGTGCTGTGGAAAGCAGCGTGCTTAGTTTAATGTGCTTCTGAATATTAAATGCAAGTAAAATGTTATATAGACATGAAGCCAATATTATAGTATATGAAGCAATAGCTCTGTAAACCCTAACCTCGTAATTTTGCAAGTTCTACTTTATCATGTAGCTGTAAAAGGCAATCAAAATAAATCACGGAAGATGAAGAAATATTTTCTATGGCTTTCTGTATGCTTTCAGAAGTGGTGCTTGATCCATGAAATTTTAGTAAGCATATTAAATAATACAATATGATGTGCAACGTGTCAGGTCTGATAAATTATTTTGTATAGGACATTTATACAACATATGGTGAGCTGCTATGTGAACAGCTTAATGACTAAATTATGTTAATCCTTCTTGCCATATTTACTTTTCATTTAAGAAAAGGCATTTTCAAATTTTTATTTTACTTTTTTGATCATGTGTAGATATAAGAAAGGTGTAGGTCATCTCTGAGAAGCCGTGACAGTGATCCAAGGTTCCTCAGCTGTGCAGTGTACATAACACAGATGTTGGGAGAGTCATCTGTCAGCTATGCCTCTCCTATGGAGTTAAAGTTCTAGGGGGAAAAGAATTCGACACAGTGCTGTCACTGTTACATTTTCACAATAGAAGAGCATGCAAATAGTCAACCTCCTGCTTAGCAGTAGTGCCCTGTCTAATGTCTGTGCTGGTTAGAATAAAAAAATAGTGGGTGCATCTAGGGCTCATAGATCTGACAAAGGTCATGCTATGCTGGGCATTTGAATTGGAAATTGTCTGGACTTAGATTTTATAAAGCTCCCACTGTTGTCGGGGAAAATTTCAGCAGGGTTTTGTCCCTAGAGAGGCCTCTTAGGCCCTTTTCTGTCCTATGAATGAATTTAGATGTGAGGGTTTCTCTTGCCTTAAAACTGTTAAGTTCATTTTGCATACATCCCTAGAGAGAAAAACTGGCAGATGCTTTTGTCTTGGAAGTGTTTAAAAGAAAACTGCAGAACAGGAACAAGGGAGAGAAGGGGCCCTGCGTGGAGTCCCAGAACATTTTGGAAATGGCCAATATGCAGTTTTCATCAGTACTAAGGCGGGGCGCAATATGGTGCCTGTAACTCACTAGGGAATATGAATGTTGATTAAGCATACTCCCAGGCTTTGAAATCCTGAAAGCAGTGTCAGAATAATGGATGTTGAGCAAATGTCAAGCATTTGTTAATTTCTCTGTTATTTGGAGTTTATCTACCATGATCAATCAAATAAACTAGTGCTTCTCTGTTGTGGCATGTGTCATTGATATGGTGATTAGGTGGATAGAGAGGCCTTCTGCCTTTTTTTTTTTTTCCTTAATCCAGGTAACAGATTACATATGAACAGCCATAACTTTTAAGTTAACCATTTCTTTGCAATTGGTTTAGTGGAAAGAGGTGCATTAACAAAATACTTTGGGGGTACAGAGAGACAAAAATATTTGCATATCTGCTTTGATAAAAGTTACATTTATGCCATTTTTTCACTTCTGGCCTTAAAATTTTACTGTCATGAGGAAGGAGAAATTACTTCTAAATAAAAGTTGTTAAAGGGATCTTTTACTTATTCTTAGAAGGATAAGTTTGAAAAAAAAGAATATCCCAAAGTGCTAATTTATGGCTTAGCTCCCTTCTTCACTCTCAATGTTTTAGTTTCTGAAAACTAGAAACTTGATCTCAACATCCTCTTACTGATACCATTTAGTTAAAAGTAGAGATGTCTTTTATGAGAATATATGCTCTCTTGTAAGGTACGTCATGTATAATGTATTAATGTGTGTGTGTGTGTGTGTGTGTGTGTGTGTGTGTGTGTGTGTGTATATATATATATATATAAGTTGTTAGTTACTCACTAATGTGCAGACATGTAAACATTCCAGTTGAGAATATTTTGTTCTCTCTCAATTTCCACTATTTTCCGAAGTCCCAATCCAGTTACTTTGTCACTCTTAGAAATTAGGTAACATATAAAGACGTGATATTTAAGTGTGAAGAACAAATAAAGATTAATCTGAAAGAGAAGAAGGCAGCCTTTGCTGCTTTACTGTAATATATTAAAAACTTCAAAATATGAGAGGATAGGTTTGGATATTTTGTGTGTGACATCTTTGAAAGCTGTATGAAGGATATTATCAGTCAAATTTCAGTGAATTCCAGTGAAGTTTATTTAACATCCTTCTCATTGATTTTTTTTAATTTTTACTTTAGTCCTTACGGACTTAATATAAAGATGGTAATGTGTATTTTTATTATGTTTTTGATAAGTCGCAAAAAATTAGGAAGTGTCAGTGAGTCATGCCATACTACTTGATGCATGCTGAGGTCATCTTCAGCTTGTTTTAACAGAGAACTCATGTTTGTTTTTCCTTGGCTTCCACATTTATTTATCAAAGCCTCTATCTAGGCTCATTTTACCAAAACCGGTGAAATTTTGGTGCTTGGTGAAGGTGATGCTGTGTAGTCAATCTTATTTAGTGTTTATATCAGAGATAATTCTGTTCCATTAGTGTTCCTTTAGATTCTGTTCCATGGAGTAAGAGTTCTGGAAAGCCAGCCTCTCCTGCTGTGGCAATGCGGGAAAGGAAGCTTACAGTCATTGTATGCATTTTCAGGGCAATATCAGGAACACCATAAAAATCCTCTGGAGAGGGGGGGAAGGGAAAGGAAAAGCCTGTTGATAAGAGTGGAAAGGGTTAGATAAGTTTTAGGATACACTAATGTAATGTTGTGATCAGCTCTTGTGATGTTCCCTTCCTATTACCTGCCAGTTTTAGATAGAAAGCCTTTTTTTTACAAGAGAGTGCTGGAAGAACACCAGTTAAAAGAAATAGCTGGATTTCCTTCTTGTGCATTTCTGCACTCTTTCCAAGGAGAAGTAAGTAGTGGCATTATATGACTTTATTCCCTCTATGGCATAATAAGCTATATCCCTGGGGCTGAAAGTAGGCTTTGTAAATATCTGCATGCATGGTACAACAATTTAGATATACAAGACAAAATGCTGCACTGTTGGGAAGATAGACAAGAATTATTATCTTTTTTCCCCTTTTGTTTTGTTCAATAATTACAAATAGCTTAAAATTTTTAATTTTTTTTAATTATAAACACTGTCTGGGGCTCTAAAGTCTCAAGGGAACTAGCTAGAAGTGGATTCATCTCTTGCCTTGGATCGGCATCATAACCAAAATGGAGATTTACTAAAAACTGTCACTTCTTTATCATCCATGTTTGATTCTTGAAATTGTATCCTGAATATATTTTAGATTATATCCTGAATGGGAAACATCAATAAGATCCTGATTTGTTTAAGGATTTAACAGTTTTGATTGCATAACTGGAAGCTTTTTTGACTTCAGATGTTCACTTCTTAATGTGGAGAAACCTATGCAACAGTGTGTGTGCTTGACATGTGATGCATGCAAATGCTAAATACAGTAGCAGCATGAGGCAAGTGTCATTAACAGTAATTTATGTAATGAAAGCCACCTGGCTGTCTTTGTAATTAATTGCTTGTAAATAATAAATTTTAAATGTAGTTTATACTTTTCTAAATTTGATTATATATTTTTAGGAGCAAATTGTTTAAGGGTGCTTAGGGATTTATTTAGTTCAACACAGATATGCTTTTTACGTGCAGGCTAATTTTTTAATACAAAATGAACAATCTAATTAGCTCTGAATTGCCATTCATTTGTAAAAATAGTTTTCTAAACTTAAGCACCTAATTTGTACAGGACAATATAGTTTTGTTGAAAAAAAGAGCTATAAAATAGAATTATTTTCCCCTTTGTCCACAGTAAGTAAATTTGAGGTTGAGTCTGAAAAACTTACCTTAACTTCTCCTGATCCATTTCTTTCCTGGGCATAAGGGGAAATAGCATGATAGACTAATCCAAACAAAATGAGGGGATGAACACAAAATAAATATTTCAAATATTGCTTTCCAGTAATAGCCTACTGAGTATATTTTCAATGTGTGGACTTTGGTCCTATCAATAGGGCAGATAAAAAGGAGAAGGATAAATCCCTGGTTTAGATTATATCTTCTTTACCTTAACTGCTTGTTCAGGTCTGTTGTTGTTGTACCCTAGGAACATCCTTCTTCACACTTTACTGTATTTTTGTCTAATGGTTCAACATTTGGATTGTACTACTAAAAAAAAAAAGATAAAGATGTCAAACTTGCAAACATGTTTTTGGTACAGTCTTAACTGAAGTAAATTGAAATAAAGTGTGGATGATGTTCAGTTGAGTGCAAATGAGGAGTTCACAGATGTTTTACCTTTTTCCTCAGTCTCTGGTATGCTGCTGTATGCCTCTGCTTTGGTACATTCACTGATTCTTTCCTGGATATTAAGAAACTTTTCTTCTTGCTAAGTAACTTGGAGTAGTTGAAATCAAGGACATAGCGCAAATCACCTACTTTTGCTAGTCTCAAATGTTGCGTTTTTTAAATTTAATTATCTCAAAAAAATTAATGGTAGAGTTAAAAGCAGAATTCTTGAGAAAACCAGGAAATGGAGATGTGGTGGACAAGTGCTGAGATTATCAAGGTGTATGTGGAGACAAACCCTATTTGACTCCTGTCAGTTTCTTTTGTCAGTGGATTCCCTGATTGGAAACTTAAAGGGTACTAGACAAGTTCTGCTCTCTGTAAGGTGAGGATGTCCAGTAGTCATTGAAGCCTGATGTTAGAATATTCAGAGTTTTAATTTCACATTTTAGCACTGACAATGTATTTCTTAAGCCCTTACTGTGAATATATATTGTTCTGTACTACATCTGAAAATATTTTTAAGTTTGAAAATCTGACCTTACAAAACGGCTTTATATTTTAATGGAAGAAACTTGAAACATTAGTGAAATAGTATTTATTTATACAGGTCTCTGTGTTCGTTTGGCATTGGAATAGGTTCCAAACATTCATGAAATAGGCATTGTTTAATTCCAGAAAAAAATTATATCAGAACAATATCTTAGGCAAATTACTGTCTGTTTTCACTACTTGCTTACTGAGATTATACAACTGAAAAAGTAGTTTCTTCTTCTGTGGACCTGCTGCTGTTGCTGTGTTTTTTAACATGTTATGTATTTATCCACTGTTAAAGCATGATGCTGTTCTTCTTATCATAACCATGTATGTGTGAATGGAAAAAACAGCATTTTTGTTCTTTTCAGGTTGGGAGAGTGATCATATATACTTTGTAATCATTTGAATATGGCGTATTTTTAGTTACACTTATTGCTGTTGGAAGTATGATTTCTGTGGCATGGGTGAAAGAAGGTGTAATTTATCTCTGTGAAGAGCTAGCATTATTTTGGGATCACTGCCCGTATTGGTTATTTGTACTTACCTCTGCAACTTATTTTTTTGACATCTGATACAGATTGGTCATAGTCTGCTGTTGTTTTAAAATATATTGGTTGTTACAAGAGACACAAAAAAATTAGGTGTCTACAGGAAGAATTGGTGCTCTGTTCTTAAAGGAACTTCTAAGTCTTCCTAAATGAAAAATCAAACAGTATCTAATACTGGCAATTTTCCTCTGTCTGCTGCTAGAACTTATTGGCCAACTAGGTCAGACATTATTAAAGTTCAAGTGGCCCAGTGGGAAAAGTAATGGCCTTACGCTACTATGAATTTTAAATGCTGCCATTTCTATGTATTGCACCATCATCTGTTCTCGCACATCACTAAATTGTATAGAAGTTGCGGGACCAACCAGTGTCAAGGTCATAGAAGTGATGACTCTTCTCAAGTAGCCTTCACTGAGCTTTGTCATACAGTTATACTCATAACCCTGGCTATAGGCAGCAAAGTGGTATGCACATGCCTGAATTTAACCTTTATATTATCATTGAATAGTGCAAGCCTGCAATGCAGGATATCTTTCTCCTCAGAATCTTTACTTTGGGTTTTATTTTCAATCCTGCCAAAGGTATGAGATTGACTGTGAGGCAATGGCAGTTTGTAGGGATCTGTATTTAAGTCTTTTGAGTTGAACTGTTGTACAGCTTACTAAACTGGATATCAGAGAATTTTAAAATTGATTAATTCTATTGTTCTTCAGATGGGCTTGAATTTCATCTTGATGTTAAATGTAATCCTACTAAGTCTGAAATGAGCATATCATCATGTACTTCTTATCATATATATATGTGTATCTACACACACAGCATAACAATAACAACAACAACAATAACAATAATAATAATATATTGTGGTGGGAGTATTTCCTCTACAGAACTGTTTCCAAAGGAGCAGCTACCAATTATGCGTCATTGTATGGAAGGCTTCTTATGCAGAAATAATAAAACGGGTTTTATATTCTAGATTTGGTGTAGCTGGAAAGCTGGAAAATTGAAAGATGGCCACTTTATACAAGTTAGCATGTCGTAACTAAAGACTTAGATACTTCCATGTTACTTAGTAACTCTAATTCAAATTCATGTCTTGATTTAAAAATATGTATTCACACTCATATATGTATATGATTTAACATAAATCATACTGATATATTGATATAACTTAAAGCATATATTGTTTTAACTTAAATTGGTAGTTCACTGACATCTGATAAATCATTGGTAGATTTGTGGATTATAAAAGTACAAATGTATACAGAAGTGATACTCTGCTTTTTGAGAATTTTCATTCAGAGAAGTGACCACAATCATACCAAACTATAAGAAAGATTGTAGTACAGGAGGCTACAGTGGAGAAAGATGAAAGCTGTAACTAGAGGTCAGTGTACCTCCTTTATTCCACGTTCTTCAGTGCTTGGATGCATATAAGCCTAACAGTTCCCGAGCTTTGGGGTAGACCTTTGGTATTCCTGAACCTTCCTGGATTCTCTTGTGGCATCATTCAGGCTGCTAAGAAGCCTTTTTGTTGTCTGGACAATCTTGGTATGTGGAAGAAATTCTGAGAATCTGCTAGTTGTCACCTCCTCTCAGGTGGGAAGTTGACATCCGACTGGCATTGGTCATTTAGAGATGTAACTGTGGTGCTTGCTGCCCACATCCTGCAGTTCTGAGAAACCACTGAGGCTGTATGCATCCATGCATGTTATGCTTTTGAAACAATGCTGCTAGATTTATTTGAAATCCATTACTGACAGAGTTTTTACAAATTAGAGTGGACTGTTAGCATGTGATAAGCAGTGCAAACATTGCTTCCTTTAGGAGTCCCTGTTCCACATCATTTTCAGTATGGAAGATGAGAATTTTGCTGTTTGGATTTCTTTCATGTCTTTAATAATGTAACAGGAAAAGTATGCTTTAGACACATGCTCTGAAACTTCTGGATAGATGAGAGGAGAATTCCCCTTTCACCACTAGTCTTTTAAATTTGTTGGATTTATATCTTTCTTTCCTCACTTAAGATTTTTAATCTGGCATGGCAACGCCACATAGGTCTAGCCCTATTACTTTTATTTCAATGCTCAATATTGTATCAGTAAAAGTATTTTTAAACTTACTATACGTGGAAAAGGGAAGTTCTTTTCCAGTTAAAAACAATGAGGGACTCTTGCTATCTACTTCAGAACATACCATGAAAGATATGGCTAGCGCTGCATACTCAGTAGAGACTGTGGAAAGAAAGAAACAATTTCCCCCCCTCTTGAATTCCTGCTAAAGCTAAGTGGCAGTGTATGTTCTTCAGAGAGAAGATTTGATACTGTAGCTTTGAGATTTCACGTGTGATAGCTTCTGAATTTTGGAAACACAGCTCCCACCCCTACACTCGGTTTTTTAACCAATCTATTCATCATTTTAATAAGATGGAATATTCCATTTTGTGAAAAGAAAACAATTAAGCTATTCTGTTTATGGACTGTGCTTTCCGCCTGCTTGTCTCCACTTGTATGAATACTTCTGGATTAAATACTGCAGTTCATATTTACTCTTAATTTCTTTTTTTTTTTNTTTTTTTTTTTTTTGCAAATCTCTCCAAATACTCTTCCTTTGTCCCATGGTAAAATACATTAACTGTAAAACAGATTTTTTATTCTTTCTATTTCAGGCAAGTATGGAGTTAAAAGTGAGGGAAAGGAAACTCATTCTAAAACATGAAACAAGTGGAAACTTGGTTTGCACCTACAACTCCATGTTTTCAGTAATGTCAGAAAATAAAGTAAAAAACTATAAGTTACATCTTATCTGTAGAGAATTCATTATTGCAAGGGCTGATAATATAATATTTGGTTAACATTTGTTATGCTTGGATTTTCTCCTGATGAGGCTGAAGTAAGTAGCAGATATTGAGATGGACAGTACTCCAAATCGTGGTTGCATCTACAGTTCTGTTTTGTTGAGGTGATGGGCTTGTACAATTAAATTCCTTTCATCATTACTTGCTGCCGCTTAGCCAAAGTTTTGTATCTACTCTAGCTATGAAGGACTAAACTGTTTATGTGAAGTAGTAACTTACCTGTTACTACTTTATATATTAGAACTCATTGCAAGCGAGAACATTTTTGAAACAGTCTCCAGGGATTATAGCATTCCTCATCTTCCAAATTCTGAGATTCATTAGAAGAGAATGGTCTAAATTTTTATTCCTACATAGTAATTGATCAAAGGGCATATTCTTTTCCCAGTGCCAAGCTTGCAGTTTTCTTTCTAGACTGAGTGGTATCTAAGTTCCTAGAAACAATTTCTCTTATCCTTTTTTCTGGACTGACTTGGCCATCCTATTCTAAATGTTAGATTTGTGTATTAGAAATAACTTGTATAACTGCAAAACTGGGTGGGGCTTTTTTATGGCTAGCAAATTTTTGTATCTTTATGTCACTTGGAACCTAGAAATTATGCTTCATTTTATAAAATAAAAGTCATTTTATCTTTTAAAAATGGACATTTTTAGCCAACTTTAGATTTCATAGTTTTCTGCTCAAATCCACTTACATACTGACAAGAGCACAAAATACATCAGGTATTCATGTGGAAGTACGCCATTGACATCAACACAGGATAACAAAAGGTAAATTGGTGTCATTGTGGATGCCAGTATACAAGAAAAAGAGGATGTCTAAAGAGCAGGGCTGGATGCTTTGAACAGAGCTCTGGGAGCTAGATTCATTACTAGCTGGAATTGCAGAAGATACTGTTTCCATGAAGGTTGTCACTACAGAATTTAAGAGAAAAATTTGCTTGTTTCTCTGGACAGTATACTTAGTTCTACAAGAGGGGTAACAAGTTAATTTATTAAATGTTTAAACAAGGTAGTGCTCAGAATTATGATTTCTGGATTTTTTATTTGTTTGTTTCAGAAAATCAGAAATTGTGTACCTTGGCTCTTCAATTGTTTCTCGACAGGAGTCTGTTTGTCACAAATGTCTATATTCCTAGTCTTCAAGTAAGCCATGAGGCTTATATAGTTTATTCCATGAAAGGCAATAGCACAGTACTCAAATGTTAGTTTGAATAAAAAACACTTTCAGTGTTACGTTTGTTTTTCTGGATAGCTCACCAATAAATGCATTTGTCTACTCATTTGTTGCTTTGAAATCTTGTATAGAAGTATCAGAGGATAGGTGGAGCCCTGGGAATTTAGCTGTTCCTGTAGCAGTAATGGTAGCTTCTATGGTGGTATTCCTGCTGTCAGTATCAGCAGTTGTGATCATGCTGTTTTGCTATTCAAATGCATGTTCGTGACTTCTCCTCGTTCTCCAAGTACGTAGTACTGTCTTTTTCAGTGCTTTCTGAAACCATGATGTTTCAGTTTTCACTCAATGGGATCTTGTAATAGATGCTCCATCTGTGTTTTGAGGAGCTATTTCATTTTGCCAGGAAGTTGTCTCAATGAAATTGTAGCAAGGAGATGCTGAGTGGCAGATGAGTGGTTTTAGTGTTTAAGACAGGAACTATGTTAACCAAAAGAAACATGGAAGCAGCCACATGAAGGTATAAATCCACTTCTCCTGGAGAAGGGGAAAGATCATCCAGTAGTAAGGCTTGGAATTCTTTGAATGGTGTTATTGAAATAATTCTCTCTGCCCCAATGGTAAAGTTTCTGTACTGCAATACAGTATATATCCAATTTGCACTGTTATTGAAATGAATTTTTTCAGTATTCGTGCTAAGTCCTAAATTATCTGAACAGTTGAAAGCATAGGAAAGGAGCGTTGAACTAAATGGATGTAGAAGGTCAAAATCCAAGGACACCAAGGGGACAAATAAAATGGACAAGAATAAGAGAAACATTTAGTTTTGAGAAGACCTTGAAGGTCATCAAGTCCAACCATTAACCTAGCATTTCCAAGTCCGCCTTTAAAGGTGGAGTGTAAAGGGAGGGAGGGATAATGGTCTTACTTTTTTTTGATGTCAGTGCCAGTGTATAGTAGGATAATGGTAGTATAAGTACAGTTATCATTCCAGGAATAGCCTAAAAACACAAAAATTGCTCTGTTCAGTGGAGAAGACCTCAAACCAGAAATCTAGTCAAATGCTGTCCTGATCTGTTTTGGGTTTTTTTCCCACATCTATCTCTAAATTCAGTTCCATTATGACCGTGTAAATCTACAAGGTAATAACAGTTATGTGGTGAGCCATTAGGGGGCCATATGTATCCAACTTATTTATAGCCTGCAGATTTGGGGGTTTTTTTAAATCAACTTGAAATATCTTAGCTTTCTGTATGTGTATAGCCTGTGTAAGTATATAATCCTAATTTCTTTCCTTTGTTCACATTGTAGTGATTACATGTGCAGGTTGCAGGTTCTCATAATTGGATTGTGCACCTTTTGGAGAGGCTTTGTGGTATGTAACTCCTGGCCTCTGTGTTATGTGTATATTTAAATAAATACTTACTTTTAAATACTGTTTATTTGATTTAAATAGAAACTTTAATAAAAATTTAAATTCTTCACTGTGTTGTACTTATTTTTTCTGAAATCCATTAATTTAATAGATCTGTATATTAGTCAGTTTCTATTGCTTTCATTTTTCTACAGTTTTAACATTGAGTCTCGGTGAGTACTTAGGGTGAACAGTCCCATGTGTAAAATACCAAAGATCAAGGCTCAGCTTCCTGCTGTCACGCAGATGTTGCACTGGGCAGACAAGCCCAAAATACAGAGTTATGGCAAAAAGCCTGGAAGCACAGCTATGGATAAGACATACTTGTAAGTTCTTTATAGAGCACTGCATTAATCTAATAGTTTTGTTCCTGATTCTTCGGCTGCTTGGTTTAGAGGTAACTTTATACCATGCTGCATATACATACTCTCTGTTTAACTCTGATCCAACCATGTAGTTGTTTTGTGCCTTAGTGTTCTCTTTTGAAAGTGGGAGTAGGACTTCCCTATCTTAAATTAGTATTTTTGAAGTGTGACAGTTGGAAGCAGAAGGGTCATTTATGTAGGGAGAGAACATGCACTTTTAATGTAATTATGATACAGGTGTTAAATTCACATACAAGAAATCTTGATAGAAGAGTGAGACTTAGACATTGTAGACTCTTTGAACTACCTATGCTCTGCCATACTAGGTATGTTCATGAAAGGAAAAAATGTTAATTATTCATAATGCTGTACTGTACCATAAAATTCGATTTATTGAGACTATAATTTGTTCAAGTTGCATGTAGTAGAAAAATATATCAGGAGTAATTAGTAGTATTCAGGTTGTGATGAGGTAGATATATCCACAGAGGACAATTGAAAACAGTAGCAGTGTGGTATTGATTGCCTTTCAGAGGAAAAAAAATCTTGTCTCGTTTCTAAATGTTAACAATTCAGAGAGAAAAATTCCCACTTGGGAAGAATGCTTTCCAGGTTGCTTCATTGCCAGGTGTTTGACACTGAGTGGAGCCTTAGATGAATGAAGCTTATGGCAGCTTTTGGAAATGACCGACTCTGGGGAATCTTGGCTTCCTGCTGTGAAAGTTTCCATTTTCAAAGCGCATCAGTTTCAGTGGGAATGTTCCACTGGTCCCATATGCTACTTCTGACAAAGGGGGAAGTTTTTAACCTGAATATGAGACAGCTACTGAAGAAGTTCCCTTGCTGCTAACAAAATGAATTTCAATATGTTGCCAATGAACAAGCGGCATGTTCCCAACTGCTGATGGAATTTAACTCTGTCGATTATTAATGGAGATTTTGCTTTAATTTCCTTTTTTTCCCCTGTTACCTTTTAGCTCCACTACTTGCTCCTGGTAGGACTTTTGGGTTCTGAAGTTGAATCACTCAAAAAATATGCTAGTTTGATGTGAAATTCTTGCTATATTTTCCTCTCCTCCCTCATACTCTCTCTCCTTGACCTAGCAGCAGGAAGCCTTTGTCCGAGGTGTTCATCTGGAACAACTTTTCCACACTTGTTTTCATGTTCTGTTAGATTACAGGGCAGCAGGCCTACCTTTGAAGCTCCCTTCTCTTTTGTTTCTTTGCAGTGCACTCCAGTAATTAACTTTGTCCTTCTTTTATTTGTTCCAGTCAATCGCAGTCCACTCTGCTGAGCATCTTCTCCCAGGAGTACCAGGTTAGAAGTTTTCTCCTTTGTGAGGGTTGACAGGTGCCTAATTGAATGATGAATGTCCCTTTATTTCTTTGTAATTGAACTGCCAGCTTTCTGATTGGTTTGGAGGATGTTCCTTTTTCCACATCAAGCACCGCCTGAGTCTCAGTGGATGGCTGCCAAGCCTACCCATCCATCTGTCTAATAACATCTAGCCTTTGCTTATTTGGTGGACCTGTAATAAATTATGCTAAACCATTATTATTCTGACAATAATAATTTCCCTGTGTTGCGTGGTTCCATGTGCTAAATGTTTGCTGACTTGCACTGTCAGTGCCGCTTTCCATTGCTGACAGAGATGATGATAAATGACCATTGCCGGAGTGGCAGAAGGCAAGAGAGGCAGAAAATGGAGTCATTTATCATGAGATGACAGGTGTCAGTCAAATGGCAAGTCTCAATGGAATTACTTTTTGTAGTTTTTCAAATAAGTTGTTTTTAAGCAATGTTCTTCCTGGTTAAAAATGCCAATTGAATTGTAAAACTAGAGTGCACCAGACTTAGATGGAATTGAATTGAGGGAAAATTAATACAAAGGTTGAAAGAGAGAACAAGTTTTTCTTTGCCCTCAGCAGCCTTCAGTAAACTTATTTAGATTCAATTATTGTGACCTTACTGGCTTTTACATATGGTACATTGCAGTACAGTCTGAAGACGTTCAATTCAATAGCTAGATTGAATGTCATTTCTGTACAGAATCTAAAAACATGGCTCCCATCTATCAAAGTGTAGCCAAGGATCACGTGTTTGCATAGTCATGATTTCTGTGTTTTCATCTATGGCACGTTTGTAAAAGTCCTTGTTTTTTTCATTTTTCTAGAAACAAATCAAAAGAACGCATGCCAAGCATCACACTGCTGAAGCTATCGAAACTTACTACCAAAGGTATGACCTCCCCACCCCAGTTAAGACTCTCATCATACCTGCTGGTTTTCATGGCAGTTGTGAGTAAATTACCTTATGAAGCTAATTTTATATAACAATAAATTAAGAATTTGGGAATACAGAATGGTTCACCTAAAAATGGTTTTCACTAGAACTACAGAAATTTTTCAGGATTTGGTCATTCTGATTAAGAAAGAGTTTACTTACCTGGCTGTAAGTCAGGATAAGCAAATATTTTTTCAGTGTATGTGATGGCATTTATTATGTATTGCCTAGAGTTTGTAATTTTTAGGATTTCTGTGTCAAGACTGATTTTGATGACTTCCTTACAGCAAGAGAGCTTGTTCTGTTACAGTTGCTTGTTTAAAACAACATTTGTGTTACATTACAAAAAGTTACATATTCATGTGTTGCCAGTTAAAGCACTAATTTTTAGATCACTTCTGTTTTATCAACCGAAGTGTCAGAAGTAGTTTTTAAGGGAGGATGAAAACCTTTATGTCATTTTACAATTGTTTGCATCTTAAGCTAATAAACTGTGCTTGCTACACCTTATAGTTTTTCTGTTAGTTCTATAGGCTTTACTAAAAATACTCCAGTGACATAATTGGGGCATAGTGATAAGGTAAAGATATGCAATTAAAATATTACTTTGTAGACTGACATATCTGAAGAGCATGCATGGCAAGTGAATTCATACTTGTGATGTATGATATTCATGCTTAATACTAATCTGTATGAATCAAGAAAATAAACAAAGAGCCTTCATTTGTAAACAATTAAATGTGCTTCTGCCAGAGTCATGTATTTAAAACTTAACCACAGCCTGATTATATCAGACATTGGTTTAGAATATCTAGTGTGAAGTGTACTTGTTTGGGCATTTGATTTTGGTTTTTTAGTGGTTGTATTGTTCTGTAAAATTTATACTGGATCACATAACACTTTTCCTGGGGTTGATTCTTGTTTAGGAAGAGTATTGGCTTAAAATGTTGTGCTAATAACATACATATACAGTACTATTTTTAATTATTTTTCGCTAGTACAGTTTCACTGAAGTGGCCTGTGGTAATTGTAACTACTGTGTAAGTAATCTTTTTCTTAGAGTATGTGTAAATCACTAGTTCCAGCCTGAAACTTCAACCTGAAACATGGGACAAAATTTTCCTTTATGCAAAGCAGCAGCTCTATTGGTGTCAATAGGGTTGTAGGTGTGATTAAGTTTGTCTCACATCAGGTAGGAGGATTTGGTCTCCTGTCTTCTTCTGTAGTCTGAAGTATAATAGCAGTACATAACTAATGCATTATGTATGAAGCTGTGTGGTAGTGGTAGGGAAAATCATTCTTTATGCTATTTCTGAGTATGTCATTTTGCAAGTGTATTAACATGGCTGAGTAAAATGCACATGTTTTAAAATCAGAGATGTTCTGGTCAATAGTTAAAAAACTCATTTCAGTCCTGTTTTAACAGATTTACTGTGTGGTATGTTCAGGAGGCTACAGAAGCAGACAACTTGAGTTAGAAGCCACTTTGAAATACTTCAGGCGTAAATATGACAAACATGTCTTCTCTTCTGCTCTTCTGTAGCATCCACTTTGCTGCTGTAAACCCCAGTATGGGTGCTATGCTCCTTGGTATTTCTGCTGGCATACAAGCCAATAATTGTGCTGTCATTTCTTTCTTAGGTCAGAAACTACCAGATTTTGAAGGTAGACATTTCCAGTGGTCCCTGTTAAGAGCAAGTAAAATAGTTGAGTAAAGCAGTTTCTTCTGCTTGGCTGAGATTTACTAGTCTGAAACTTAGGCAAACACAAAGTACAAGAAGGATCAGCAAGTTTTCAGAAGAGTCTTGCCATCAGCATGTGAGACCTGTTAGTTTATAATCGAGTTGCCAGAAGCATTAGAAATATCTGACAGAAATTTTCTTCATTGTCACTGTAGTGCTGCTGTTCGATCATCTAGATGCATGTTTGAGAACATTAATCTCAAGTACATTTTCCTGGTTGTGTATTTTGTGTATGAGCTCTCACTTTCTTCTGCTACAAATTTTCAATCTTTAAACATACACGAGGCGTCTTGTTTTGTGGGGTTTTTTTTAATATGGGACTAACATAGGTTACAGCAAAAAGCTTTATTCATTTCCTTAATTCAGTAAGCTTCAGAATAACTTACAAGCAAAAACGCCTCTATCAAATCTTATGTGAAGGGGTTTTATAAAGGTGTGCCACCCATTCCACAGAAAGGTAAAATGATAAAGAATTTTAATATCTGTAACTAATGAGCAGAAGAGTGTCTTCTGATAGATAGATAGAGCTGGAAAGGCTGTGGCCTTCTAATGATGTCAGTAATGATGTGCTATGCGAATACAGATAGGATAAACGATCAGGTTCAGATGTTGGTAACTATTGTTCTTTTCCACATGTCTGCAAAGCACAAAGTGACTTCCAATATCATAGCTCCTTCCCATCAGCTTCTGAACACAAGTTTCAGGCTTTATTGAAATGTAAATATCAAACAGTGAAAGTAACAGAAGTGAGGAAAGTGACATTGTGTGAAATGATGGTCAGAAACATCATTCTGTAATACCCTCAACCAGAAACATTAAGCCTTTGCCACTGATAGGATAATGACTTTCTATCAACCTTTATTGAATCCAAAATATTTCTTGTTTTCACTTTAGAGTATTAATTGTTTGACTGATTACACTAAAGTAAGCCTTTAGTATTTAAACTAATGCCCAGTTGATAAAATCTGGAATAAATTTGAGAATTTGTTTTTGTGCGTAGTAATGAATTGAATAAGGTATACAGTGCACCTTCATAGTTGAAGGTCATGTGGAACCAAAAATCTTTACTGTGAATAATAGAGGTTTATTTGTCTGTGATGCATCTTTAAGTGGTACAGATATAATTTATTTGTATGTCATTAAGCTACATTTTATAAAATTTCTTGATATATTGAGCTTTTTACAGTGACTTCATTGAGATGGATATATTTTGCAGATGAATAGAACAGGAGAGAACCCTGAAGAGTTAATGATTTCTTAAAATACTTACTTCTTAAAAGATTTCCCATTAACTACTCTGTAGTGGGGTATTTTCGCCCAAATGAAAAAGATTCACAAGGGATGCTGACATGTATAAACTGGCCTTTTCTTACCACTGCAAAATCACCTGGTTTTGTCTTGTCTAGGTACCTGAATGGAGTAATGAAAAATGCAGCTGCCCCAGTATTACTGGACCTGGCCAATGAGGTAATCATCTTTCTTTTTTCTTTAATCTTCCAGTGTAAAACCTGAGGGTGACTATATAGTGACTTTAGTGAGAAATGTAATTAACCTAAAAAAAATGGTTTCAAGGCACATTAGACATTTAAAATGGTTCCCCAGTCTGTTAGTACTTAAAATAATTAGACAAAAAGCCACATTTATTAATAAATCAGTTCATGTAATTAGTCTTTTAAATTCAAGGCGAATGTGTAGGATACCCTGAATTTGTATTTTGCTGAAAATTTCAGACAGACTGCAGGTCTTCAATGCACAAACTTAGTAAAAATTCTCACATTGATTAAATAGAGTTGTATCAGTTTGATTCCTTGCTTTTAATAACAAAAGCCATTTAAGTTATTACCATTTTTTAGTAATAGGAAGGCTTAAAACAGATCATTTTCCTACCTCCTTTTATTTCTTATCTTAAGATAAAGCACTTAAGCAGAATAAATTCCTCAGTGTGTGAAAAGTTCTGTATGGATGCCATTAAAATCTTGGCAAATTTATTAATGCTGTTTTTTAACTAGAATATGAATTTGCCTTTTTATACAAGGTGTTATTTGTATTAAAAACTGCTATCTTAGCACTAGCTTAAAGAAGAGCTAAAAAGTTTAAATGAGTGGCAAGGAGTTTCCTAGGGAAAAAAAAAGATGAAATACCTGTTTTTTAAACTCTAAAATATTTATTTATCATAATAGTAACAGTACAATAGCTGATACTCCTTGGAACTGCTTATGCAATCCTCAGAGGGATAGAATGAAATGTATGCTGTTTTGTGTTGCATTTTAATAGAAAATGTAAGAAGGAAGCAGAAAATGAGTGTTTGCATTAAAAATGATATGGCACTGTGAACATTAAGTGCAGCAATAGCAGCAAGTTCTACATGTGACATTAGTAAAAAAGAATGGTTTTCCTCTCATGTACATTGCTGCAGCCAGCAAGTGAGCGATTACCTATCAATTACTGGAAGGTTTTAATGGTCTGTGAAGTGTCTGTGTAACCTGATTGTACAGTTAGCATAGAATAAAGGATTTATTTCATATTAGTGGTAATGTGTAGCTTCTTACCATCTCTGCAAAAGACAAGTCTTGAAGTACCGAGAATAGAATGTACTTTACATAAATAAGTACAGTCTTATTAAGAATTTAGGTAAACATTTTGATGGATGATATATTGCACCCATATTATATGGGAACTGTCATAAAAATATTTCAAGCACAGAGTAATATATCTGTTACTGGTTCTTTGTATATTTTTCCCATTGATTTAGAGATGATGCATATAATTTCTGCCTCCAGTGAGCATATATTTGTTTATATTTCACTAATGCATTTTTGCAATTCAGATCAAAGATATCTGCCGTTCAGAAATAAATAAAAATTAAATCTAAGAGAAAGGGGAGTTACATAAAGAACTTATCTGCTTCTGGTTTTGTAGTAGCAGGTATATCAGAAAGGCAATGCATTTTGTGGCTGCCACCTAATGCATTAGGGAAACGTGGCAGTAACCAGCACCAGATTACTGCTTCCAAACAATCAAGCTGCCATTTTTATATGATGGTTAATATTTAAATGACATACTCTTGCATCTGCTGACAATTGATGTAATGGTAATACTTTATGAGTCAATATATATTTAATCAGTGGAAACAGTAAAAATTGATGAGAAATATATAACATAGCTGTATTACAGTGTGTAGCAGCTCTGTTAAATAGGAAAAGCTCCATACTGTTATCTTTTGGGGATGTTTTTGAGGGTTTATAAAACTACTTCTAATTCTTTTTTGAAATGAAATTATTTGCCAGCTGTTCATATTATATATGTAGTACAAAAAGACTAAAATAAATCACATTTTTGTTAGAAACAATAAAATTAGTCACTGTTCTCTTCATACAAATATTTTCAAGTGAGATTTGAAGCACTATGAATTTTACTTACATGCTAAATTCTGACATGAAGCATGATGGCCCTATTTCAAAGAAAGATGGACACATGATTAATATGAAAATTAGGGCGATGCAAGTACCTGAACTAATAAGGTAGTCCTTATTCAGGCTGGACTACCTTCAGTAATTTCACCATTTTTCATGTGTCAGCACTGATGTGGGTTACTGGAAATAAGCAGCTCCATGGAAAGCATTTCTCTCTACTTGGGGAATTTAAGGCCATCCAAGTACATACACATTTGGAAAAATATGCATGCACAAATGGAGTAACCTTTTTTGTGTAGTTACTAAATCAAGATAAAATTTTTGCACTGATAGTGAACTTGAAAAGATG
>VZDJ01007753.1:22332799-22342799 GCA_008694505.1 Cyanoderma ruficeps | reverse complement strand
CCAGAATGGCAATTGATGATAGCAACTACATAAAGAGGAAGGACAGAATCTTACACCATTCTTTAATCTTACCTTTTCTGCCTTCTTTTATTTACACTTAGATAATAATGTAAAATGAAATCTCAAGCTACTTCTGTATGACTACCTGCTGTGAATTATTACCATGTATATAAGGGTCAGAATATCCTTCCATCTTCCTCTACTTTTCTTAACTCCTGAATAAACAACTTGAAAAGGTAAACCAATATCATCAGGCTTTCTAGACTCAGCACTCGGTGAAATGGTAAAAAGAATCAACAAGATGCCTTTTATATGCTGAAGCATATAAAGCATTGGGCAGTTGTGCAGGGCAGTGCTAGTACCTCTTGAAATACATCTGCAGCCCACTTGCCCAGTGAAGACGGACAACAGGAAAGAATTGGAAAACAGTTCTGAAACAGGAATTCTGCAGCATTGCAAACTGCACAGTTGAGATATAACTATTACTGAATTTTAGAAACTATTTTTAGTAAAAGGTGATTAAAAGCCATGGCTTCAAAAATCGTCAAATACACCTATGCAGCATAATCTGTCTAGCTTGAACACTGCCTAAATATGAGTTTCTTGTATGTCAACAATGCTTAACATACATAAAATTATTTTCAAAGTTGTATCACCTCTTCCAGAAATATGTATATACGTAGCTTTAGAAATTATTTTCAACTCTGAAGAAGCTCTTTTGCAATAATCTCAAATTGCTTAAATCTCCAGAAATTAAAATATACATTTGATTAAGTCTTATTTCACATTTTTCCTTATTACACAGTGTTCTCTGCCTGAGCTATACATAGTGTAGGAATGCACTTCATCTTCCAGAAGAGTGTTACCATTGACTCATTATCAGAGTGAACTAATGCAGAATCCGTGGAAGCAAGGATTTGGTTTCAGGCGAGTAACCTGGAGTTATGTTAAAATACAGCACATTTAAGAGAATTTGCTAAGTGCCTAACCAGTCTAGACATTCAACAAGGCTGATCACTACTCTTTTAGGCTGTGAAAATGCTGATTGCAATAGATTGCTGATTGTAAAAATAATCTTGAATATAGCACTGTCTTCACTTTCACGTCTATTGAATATGCAAAAACTAAAGTTGCAGTAGGTTGCTTTCTAGAAAAAATTACAAATGCACAGTAGGTCTTGGTCAGGTTCTGTTGTACTTATTTGCATGTGTTTTTCCACATGGATGAAATTTTGTTCATGCTAACTAATATCAGAAAGCAAGAGTTTTTTACTTAAGAATCTTTTACTGGGTGGCTTCTGATTGTGGTCTGTTAAGTCTGGATTCTGTTGACTGACTGTTCCAAAAGATAAAATCACATGAATTACAGGTTCTTTTCATTTGCATACATATTATTAACACATAGACTTGAGAAAGTCTCATTTTTAGTACTGCCTAATGATAGTGTTTCTAAACAAGCATTTGAAGTTGCTCTTAATTTTTCACTTTCACCATCTTCCTATCTTTGATTTCATACTGATAAGGCAAAATATTTTTACCAAGACATGGAGAGAAAGTATACCAAATATTTAAAAATGTCCTCTCAGAAGTATAGAAGTTCGCTGGGGGAGTGGCTTAACCGGCTAGCTCGCTCCCTGGCTTCTATATGAGAGAGACTGGGTGGGTTTGCAGCTCAGGCTGAAGCGTGGTTGACAGCATAGAAGAAAGAGTGGACTCTTGCTTGGTTTTAGATGGTTTTATTCCTCCAGGGTACCTCCCATGTGTAGATGGTCAGTGCAGGGAGGCAGAGAGTCCCGGAGCCCAAGCGAAAAGCCCAGACCACCGTCTGCTCTCACCTTAAGTACGGGGGGCATCTCTTGGACAGAAGAGAACTTGGAACCAATGGCAGGGGAGGGGGGGTGTGACCCAGTAAGGAAAACTTAGCAAGACAATGGAAGAAGGTGGCTCCCAGGTACCTGGTCAAATCCTAGGGCTTTTTCCCCAGAATCTTCTAGCTCTTGCAAGGTGACTGACACAAGGGAAACACAAGGGAAACACCATCAGGGGTTTGGGATAGGGGGGTAGGGACAAACCATTACAAACATGTAACAAAATATACAAAACATTGGAAAACCCAAAGCATGCACCGCAACACAGAAGTAGAAGTTCTTGCTCTGGGAAAAAACAAAAGTCTTAGATATCTCATTATTGTTTGTTTCGTGCTTGACCATAGAAAGCATCTGTATTCCTTCAGTTGCATTGGTGAGAAGGGAAAGCAGTAGGATAGGGGCACCTCTCAAAACTGATTAGTTGAAGTAGTAAAAACAAATTATACATCTTTAAAACACAAAATATTTCTCTGCTTTTATGTCCAGAATGGATTCTGCCTCTGAAATTGCATCACATTCCCTTTTTTTTTTTTTTTAATCTGCTTGTCAGTATTTCACTTGTTCTCATTTTAGGAATGGGGGACTATTTTTTTTTCACAATTAGACTGACTGTTAACAACCTGCTTCTTTCATTTGCTGTGTAAGTCTTGTTGGGATGCTGTTACAGAACAGGTCTCATGCAGGTATTCAAAGGTATTTCTCTCATAGTGAAAATTGGCAACTGAATTAAAATTATTGTTGAAGAAACTGGAGAGTGGTTCTAGAATCCCTAAATTGGATACACACGAGCACCTTGTTTTCAACAATGCAGTTGAAACAGGAGGATGAGCCTACAATGCAAAAGAATAGTTTTCATGTCAGCAGTTTTACTATATGTTTTCAGCATGGATACTAACAACAATTTCGTGAAGCATCCCTACTCTGTCTTTTTGTATGTGGGAAAATATTTTTTTTATTTCCACTTACTCTGGTCAGCTTGCACAACTGAAGTGAATGATGCTTACATGATCAAGTTTCTAAGCACGACATGCCACTTTCTTGATGTTCTTGAAATACTGGCTTATTCAGTGGCTGTGCTTGAGTTTTGCTTCTAATACTATTCCCGGTTTACAAATGAAACATTTGAACCATGAGCAGGTTTATTAATTTGGCCACGGTCCTGTGGCAAGTTTGTATCAAAGCAAAGACAAAGATTCAATCTTAAACTTGACAGCTATGGATTTATGAGGGCTAGACGCGTCTGAATCCACACGTGCTCATTCCTTGCTTCCTCTTTTAAGCTAGAAAGGGAAAAACGGATGAACACAAAATGAAAGGCACTTTTTCTTTTTAACCTCTGTAGGTCTATTGTCCACTTTTTCAGAGAAAATTCAACTTTTCCATAGCACTGAGCAAGGTTCAGTCTTCCCATTTCTGTATAAATGTCTGATGAATGCAGCCTCAGTAGTGCACTGATAAATTGATGCTGGAGAGAATTTTTCTTGAGACATTATTGCTGAGAAAAGCTGTTTGCCTTCAAATCCTAAAAGTTTCCTTTCTTTGGACTATGCCAACTTCTCTTTCTGGAATATATTAGAGCAAGCCTATGTCTTAAGTAGGCACAGAACATGCTTGGTGTTAAGCATTGCACACTGGTGAGCTCCTTGAGCAGTGTTACCTCAGTTTTAAGATCCTGGCCATCAACTAAATTAATTTAGTTCTGTTTGTAGAATTGCATATCTTTGAATTCACAGGAGGAAAACATTCTTCAGCGTGAGATGTGTTACTCCCATAGCAGAGTCAATAAAATCTGTGTAACATTGCAGCTTCAGCCTTAGTTTATCAATAGCAGTGAGAATGGGCCTTGCTGTCTTCTCTAAAAATGCCTTTCATTGCAAATAATTCAATTTGTACTTCTCTTCAGACCTTCCCCTAGCATATATGCAGCACTGTGCTAGAGTATGAGTATTAAATCCCTGGAACATCTTGCCATCAGTTTTGTTTCAAGTAACTACAGCATCCAGGTACTTTATATTGAAGGTGCTAAAAAAGCATTGCATGACTTAACTTTGTTCTACTTCAGAATTTACTCTGCTTGAGCAAGCAAGCATAAAAATTAAAAACGTGCCAAATGCAGTGTAGTAGAGAGTGTTACTAAAACATTTCAGTTAAAAAGCTGACTATGCAACAAAACACAGGAGGAGTCATCTGAAAGGGTGATACAAGTATTTGACATGCTCAGGACTATCTTAAGACTATGAAAAAAATCCAGTAAAATGCATTTGAAAAAGATATTTAAAACTCATTGAAAATCAGTTTGCTGAAGGTTGATGTTAGGATTTTTTTTCTCCTTTGTAGGATCCATGACCCTGAAAATTCTCTTTAGGTTATATGTTCTAGTCTTTTAGTTGAAATAAACTCCTTTTTTCTTTTCATTTTAGGTCTCCTTAATATAGAGCCTTCAAGCAATAAAATTACCTTAAGTTTAATCAGTTCTTTGACTAAGGAGATTGGAAACCAGTATTTGAAAATCAGAAGAAAAAGCAGGTCAACAAAGTATAATGCTGGCAGCTGAGATCTCTTCTGATTTTTAAAGGAGTAGTTTAGGTGGTTTAGGCTTTGCAAAAAATACCTTTAGGCAGAACCTTTAGACAGAAGGGGAAGACATGTCGTCCTGGCTTTCCTCAGTGACATGGTTTTGTGGACCACTGTGTTCTCTGATATCTTTGAGACTTAATCAGCTGAGCAGGAAAACTCAAGACTTTCTGCAGTAAACCACAGCTGTAAAAGGGAGATGTTAATGGACTAAGAGTTCACTCCTTAAGGACTAAGGAAGGCCACTGGGATGGTAAAAGGGATGGAGCACTTCCTGTGTGCAAAAAGGTTGTGGGAACTGGGGATTATTCAGAGATGGTTTCACAAGGAAAGAAGAGCAGCCTACTGGTACCTGTGGGGATGTTATTAGGAAGAAAAATGCAGGCTGTTGACAGTAGTGAAATGGTGGTAAGATTAGAAACAGGTATAAATTAAAACATGATATGTATACAACACCATTTAGTAACTTCTATGGTCAATAACTTTTACATGTTCTGCTTTTTGTTTTGCTAAGGTAGGTGTTCAGTACTTACAAAATAAATTTTTTGAGAGATTTTAAGGGTGAAGGTTTTCTTGTATGATTTATTCTTGAACTTGTTTGGTAAGCCTTAAGATTTTAACAGCCTTATGCTGTTAAAATAATTAAGACTGTTACTGAAACTTAATTGCATATGTATGACAAAAGAAAGAAACAAGATCTAGAGGAATCTAATGTGATTATCTAGAGGAAAAGTCCTACAGGATATTGAAATTGAACATAGTAACTGTAATTATCTAAAAGGAAGTCTATTACAGTATGATAAAACTGTCAAAATAATGATTGAGGGCTCTAACAAGTCACGCAGAAGATCAATAAAGCTAATCTTAAGTCATAGCTTGAGAAGCGAGAAATTGTATTTTGACCTTAGTTCACAATAGCCATTCAAAACATATTTAATAAATGGGTTATAGTACTTTTTCTTAATTAAAAATTAAAATTGTTGCCAATTGTTTTCTCCAGTGAAGTAGGGAATATGTCTCCAGTCCATGTGGTGTGCATGTTATTTTACTGATTGCTTACTCTTTTTAAGGAATTATTATTTGACTTTGAGCTGTTCTTCATGTACACAAATTTTGCTCTTTTTTTCATGCAATTTACTTTATTGTCCATTCTATATAGGAGCTATTCTCCATATATTCTACAATATCTGAATGCCTTCCAGTTGTGTGTTAAGCTGCATGGCTACCTCTGTTGTTTTTCTCTTCTCTGAAGGAGAAAGTGTTTGGTTTAGTGGATATGCTGGCTTTGGCTGGGGTAGCACTAACTTTTTGCAACGTGCATGGTATGGGGCTGTGTTTTCAACTTGTGCTGAACACAGAGTTGATAATATGGAGACTTTTTTTATTGCTGAGCAGGCCTTAGAGCCAAGACCTTTTCTGCTTCTTGTACTGTCAGGGTGGTGAGGAAACTGGGGGTGCATGGGAGGTTGGGAGAAGACACAGCTGGGACAGGTGACCCCAACTGATGAAAGAATATTCCAGACCATGTGACGTCATGATCAGTAAAGTGAGAGGAAGAAGGAGGAAGGGGGTACTTCTGGAGCTATGGTGTTTGTCTTCCCAAGTCACTGTTACTCATCATGGGTCCCTGTTCTCCAGGGGATGGTTGAACACCTGCATGCCCATGGGAAACAATGAATTATTTATTTGTTTTGCTTTCCCTGTTTTTCGCTTTCCATATTAAACTGTCATTATCTCAGCCTATGAGTTTTCTCACTTTCACCCTTCCAGTTCTCTCCCTGATCTGCTGGTGTGGTAGTGAATGAGCAGCTAGTCATGATAGATTTAAAAAAACTCACTGACGATGTGTTTCTTCCAACTCTGCCCCCCAGCTGGCACTTACCAATAGTTTTTACCCATCTATCTTCTGTCTCCCAAAGAAATTCTTAAAAGAAGTACTTGTTTTTGTTTCGTATCACTTCCAAAATGCTGATCCTTTTTTTGAGAATTGCTTGGTTTTCTTTTTATTTTGAAAACTCACAATAAGAAATATCTAGCATTTTAAAATCCTGTGGCGTCTTTGGCCCTAATGTTTTGTGGTTAAGAGTTTCATAAAAGTGTCTTTGTGTTAAAAAAAAAGGTTTAAATCTAAATGCTTTCTTCAGAATGCCTACCAGTGTTCTGATACTCAGCTGAAATGGTAAGCAGGCATTGTCTTTTTTTTTTTTTTTTGGTGTGTCTTCTAAAATAAATGTTTCATTTCCCAAAATATATGTTTCTTTAGGCCACCACTGATTTTTTTCTGTCTTTGACCCCCTAGTTCTTCCAGAGTACATTCTTGAGATTGGAGGACAGAAATTAGTGTGATAGTTCCAAGTGAGTCTAAGCAGGAGTTATCCATTATGAGGTGTTTGTTAATATATTCAAGTCCATTTCTTCTTAGTCGGCCTAATTAAAGTCGTTAGGGAATGCACAGACTTGTTTCAGCCAATTTAGAGACTAGTAAAATGTAAGAATAACTGACCCGTTTCTTCCACCATGCCTTGCTGGATATTATGATTTGGGAATATTTTGTGTCTTGGACTCTAGTGTCTCTGAAGACATAACCTCCGAGTGCTTAGCCCCAGTTTCTTCACCTTTCAAACGGTGGAATCCCATAATTCAGATTAAATTTATACTCTGAGTTGCAGTCTCAAGTGTCTCTTTGGGAAATGCAACTCCTTCTATTCCCTATTGTTGTTTTCTCTAGGAAATCTATGAATAACTGAAAATTGAAGTAATAGAAACAGCTTTCTAAAATAATTTTGAATCCTTGGCAATGCAGTCAATCCTAACCCTAGTTACAAGACTGTAGAATTTCTTGCCTTTCTCAAGTTCCCAAATCAGAATTGCATTTACTTTTCTAAAGAACTTTGTGCTTAAGGGCTGATTCTCTTTTTTCTCAGTGCTTTCCCCTGCTGATCTCACATGACAGAACTGTTTACTTGCACTCAGTATCAAGATTTGCTTGACTTACATTTAATTTTATGTTTGTTTTCAAATGAGTAAAACAATTCAGTAGACAGAATGAAGAGGCACACATTTCACTTATAAAACCCTTTTTCTCAATCTGCTATAAAGCATGTATTCATTTAGCCTTTTCTCTGAAATTTCTTTGCTTTTTTGTCCATAAATTAAATGAGAGCCCAGCCCTGAAAATACTTACTCAAGGCCAATCATGTGTTTGACCTGAAGCTTACAGTTATGTAGCGCTGCAGCTTTTCAATAGTTGCCGGTTTACTCAGATTCATCGTCAGGATTGTAACCTGAGTTTGACATATTTGAATCCTCTATAACCTCATCACTTAACTTTTAGGTTCTTACAAAACATTTTAAACAACCTGATTTAGTAGGTGTCAACCTATGTCACACCATTGTTAACATTTGTTGTGAGGAAATGGACTCTTGTTCACAGAGTCTAACCCTTGACAGGGCTTTGGGATTTTTCTCTGCTTGTGTCTGTGTGACTAGCTTGTTTCCTTAGCTACTACTAATGAACTTCAACAAAGATTTTATATGCCAATTCTTTTTCTTTAGTTTTCTTTTTTATGACATGTTCAAAAACTGCAAGAGTTTAGTGATGTTTCAACTTTTTGCTGTGGTATTGGTCATTCCTTAGTGTATCACAGTCACTTAAGTGCTTGTTAGAGTGATCATTAAAAACGTAATGTAGTGGATATAGACTTTATTGTATAATTCCCTAATCACTGCTAACTTATCTTAGCATATCATTGGCACTAATATTTACCCCCTTTCAAGTTTTCTCTACGATTTGTTGGTGTGTTATTTCACAAAGTAGGTGGATAGCATAAATTAAAGATTAAATCCTTGCCTAGAGAAGCTTATTTTCCTATTAACGGAAAATCATTACACCTTAGTGAAAAATCATGTCCAAGATGTTTAACAATGTGTGCCAATAGTGATTTGTGAATGCAAAAGAATTGCTATTGGCTTCGCATTCTCAGTGCCTTTTGTTATGTTTGAATAACATGTTAGTTTATAAACTCTGGTGGAATGTTTTTAATGTCTTTATGAATTTTTTAACAAATGGCTTTTCTGCAAAATGAGTTTTCTTCTTCATCATCAAGTGAGGGGATGATACTGCTGAATGAACTGTTGTTAGTTGACAGGTATCCTGTGAGCTCTTGTCTGCTGGTAGAATTTTGTGTGTGATAGAAGTAAAATATTTGTTCCTTAAGAACAATAAAAGGAAACTGGTTACTGTGAAATTACCCATCTGTTTTCTTACTCCTGGCCCAGTATGAAGTGGCTGGTGTAACTTTTTAACCTGGGATAGTATCCCTGTGCAACCACTTGAAGGTAGCGGTTCATGTGTAACAATGGGCCTAATAGGTTTTGAATTGGGTCAAGATATTATTTCAAAATTGTTTACATATCATATTTAGAAGAGCAGCTTTTAGAAAAACAAATGATAAAATATAAAGGAAAGATTTTTTAACACAATTTAAAGGAAACAATTTTTATAAAAGATAAGAATGTTGTATGTATTTTGCCTATGGTTAGTGTTGGTTTCATTCCATTTAATCTGTTTACTGTAATTATAGGAGTTTATTATTCATACTTTACCCCATTTAGACACTCTTAAGGCCTAATAATAATTTTATCAGACTTTCAAGAAAATTTATTATTTCCGTTAAAACACAATGCATTTCATTAGGAAAACTGAAATCACAAAAAAAAAATAAGGAAATAAAACAGTATTAGTGTGTACAGATGCAAAAAGAAACTACTAATAAATTGAATGTGAACCTGACAGTCATTAAATGTGAGTTTCATTTGGCCAGGATATTTTAAAATATCAAATTACTGTCAATATATCAAAACTAATCATCATCCCTTCCCCCTCCCTTCAATTTCCAGCATTTCAGGATGTTCTTATATGTTTGTTAGCATTTCTGATACCCCTGTGTTTTGCATCGTACTTAGTTGCAGTGATAAGGATTTTGGCATTGTTTGTGCACCCAGTTTTGCTCTGTAGTTATGTACAGGGGCAGAATGTGTGTCATAAATACTTTATTTTGCACCTTTAGCACCAGAGGTGGCATGGTGACTAATAAAATCACATTATCCAGTTATGGTTAGTTTTAGGATGTTATGAATTGTCAAATCATTTGATGGGAAAAGCAGCTTTCAATATGTTAATAAGTGCTATAGAAAATTATCTGATATTCTCTGTTGTTTTTTTAAACAGCAAAGTAATCTAACTTTTACCCAATCTCTGTGACATTCATCAGTTTGTCACTTAATGGTAGGGTTGATCAGAGCTGAATCTTATTTCTTGGAAAAAGAATGGCAAATCAGTTCATGGTATACTAAGTGCCTTTTTATTTTTGAATAATGAGATGGGAGCAGTTCATTAGCTACTGGAGGAAAAAAAAAGCAGGGTAAGCAGCGTTGTACCTGGCTTGACAAGTATACTAATTACTCTCCTTCATGTGGAGCTGAAGGCATATTCGGTTCAGTTTAATGATTAGACAAGAAGGCATTAGAAGGCCCAGGCTCTGTCAGGTGAGGAAGAGC